>CATIWK010118326.1:0-14217 GCA_949634005.1 Mallotus japonicus
TAGTATTTGGATTAAGTGAAATGACTGCGGCTGTAACTCGGTTGATGTTGTGCTCTCGGGACGGCAGTCTTTGGATTTAAGAGAGTCGAAAGACTACTAGTATGAATGGTTTAGGGTTCTACCTGGTTTTCAAAATAAACTGTTTTTGTTATATAATATTACACGTTTCATAAAAGGATTTAATTATAAAATATAAAACTTTATATTTTCATAAATATAATTATTTTTAAAGAGGTTTTCAAACTGCATACATTTCTTTTATTAACTTACTCAGTGAGGTTTGATTCCCCTCAACTTTTTTTCAGGATCTCGGGGATCTTCAGTGAGTCGACCTACTCTACGCCGGAGTATTTCTTCACCGGCTATTCTATGTAGGTTAATATGATGTATCATCATATTGTGTTGTATTCTAGAGCACTGCAGTAGACATATTATTTAGTGTGATGTACTTTATATATTTCTTATGTTAAAGGTTGTATAACTATGAATATTATTTTAATGATCATGGGATTTGAATTTTAATTGACAAATGTGTTGTTCATTTCATTTCTAAGCAGTTTATTTATTTTATTGCTCAGCATTTACTGTTTTAATTCGCGAAAAATTTTTAAGGCTTACTATAGGTTTCGGGTACTTTAAGTATCCTCATTCCTAGTGCCGGTCACGAACCTATAGGTTCGGGTCGTGACACAATAAAAATATAATTTAAAATTAGAAATGAAATATAAATATCTGTTTCTGAATTAGAAAAAAATGCAAAAGTCCATTTCTAAATTTGAAACGGATAATTTGCTGTTGTTATCAGACTTGTTTCTCCAATTAGAAACAGAATATGAAAATCCAATTATGAATTAGAAACAGATTTATGTTGTTTCTAAAACAGAAATGGATTTCGTTTTTAAATATGTTGATTTGGCCTCTTAAAATTAAAAACGAAATGTAGCAATCCATTTCTAATTTTGAAATAGAATATGTCCGTTACTATATTAGAAACGAAATCTGTTTCTAAATAGAAATGACTATTTTCCATTTTCAATTCAGTAACGAACAATTTTGGTTATAGTTCCGTTTCTAATTAGAAACAAAATTTCAAAATCCGTTGCTAAACTGATTTGCAACGAGCGGCATAGCAACAATGTAAATCCATTTCTAAATATGTTTCTGAACAATTTTGAAATGAATTTTTCAATATTTGAAATAGATAAATCCATTTCTAAACTATCTTTTTCTTGTAGTGTATATAAATAGAATTAAAAACCATTAAATTTATCATTGTTTAATTATAAGTATGGATTAATTCTTATGCATATATACTTGTAATACATATCAATTGTTATAATTAGATAAGGATTAATCTAACAAATTTAATTTCATTGATATAGAAACACATATATGCATTGAAGAATGACTTTGTTGGATAAAACATAATTAGAAATATGCTTTTGGCTCCGTATGTGTTTTTTAATATTCTAACCTTCACATTTATTTTTTAAATTGATTTATTGTACTTTTATATATATCTATATTGATGCACATGAAATAAAATTTTATGTAATTTTAAGAATTTTTAATTGTTAGTTTTTTTTAATTAAATTTCTATTTTTTAAAAAATAAAACTACTAAAATTTCACATCCAAAATTACTTAAAAATTAATGCAATATATTTTTTTCATTCAATTATTCCTTATCTAATTAAATATAGGTCATTTGTTTAATGAATTTTTAATAATTAATAAATATGCATAATTTTTAAAAAATTATAAGAAAAATATGTATAACAAAAATTCAATTTCATATAAGTGATAAGTATTTCGTTACAGTTAGGATTTTGTTTAATTATTTTTTTTTATATTCATGTACAAAAATTAGGGTTGTTAAATTTAAACCTGACCTTGTTCCAAAAAAAAAAAAAAAAAAAAAATTTAAACTTGACCAAGTAGCCCCACTAAAATATTTGTAAACTGGATTATTGGCTGGTTCAACTCAGTCTAAAAATCTTAACATTTTATTTCAATTTTTCTTCCAATCTGTATTTATTTGACGATATAATGAAATGAGGGGCAAAAGTGAGCATTAGTACAAGCATTAAAGGCTAAAATGCACATTTGCTCTATTTTCAAAGAGCAAGATTGAAATGACCCCACGTGTGAAGGGATTGGTGGTATCGAGTCTTTCTACAGTATATATGCATTTAGATCAATTTCTATTTAATTATAATCAATAATATATATTATAGATTTTGATACACAAAGAAAATCAATGGCTGTAATTAAATAAAATTTATCGAACTGTTATAATTTCATTTCTATAGATACAAACGTTTGTACTGTAATAAGAGTCAATTGTTTCCATATAAGAATACTCATAGATTAAAGGGATAAGGTTCCATTTGACTCATTTCATAAAAGTTCAAATTGCCCCTTTTTCATTAATTTGCCTCCTAAATTTTGCAATAAAGATAAAATTAGCGCTAAAAATTTCATTTACATCTCTATTATCTAACAGGTAAACAAATATCACTAACAAAAATTACAAACAACTCCTTGATAGTTTTTTTAATTAATAAATTAGTCCATATTTCAAAAAAAAGTATTTAGTAAAAAATAAAAAAATAATTTTTAAAATTATATTTAATCACTTATTTTATTTATAACATATTATATTACTAGATAAATTATTTAATCACCAATATTTTTTTAATATTTTGAAATATTAAAATTTATTTATTTATTATATCAAAATATAATAAATAAATTTATCTAGCAATATAATATAGACCTTCAATATAACTTTAAAAAATAAAATTTTAATGTTTCTTACAAATTGGTTTTACAAATATATGGACTAATTTATTAACTAACTACACTATTAGCATTTTTTAATTTTTATTATAATATTTATCTACTTGTTAGACAATAGAGATGCAAATGAAACTTTTAGGGTCAATTTGACTTTTATTGTAAAGTTGAAGAAAAAGGTCAAAGAGGGACTATTTGAACTCTCTCAAAAAATTTAAGCGTCAAATTAAACTTTATTCCTAGAATAAAAATAAAATAATAGAATTCAATTTTTTTTTTAGAAAGTACCAGAATTGAATTTTAACACAGGAAACAAGTAAACTAAAATTATAAGATAAAAAAAAAAGTAGAAGAAAAGTATAAAAAGAAAATGAAGAAAAATTCCACGAGTGCTATGTCCATGGTAAAAAAAAAAAAAAACAGAAAGCAAGAAAGCAAAAAAGAAAAAGATGGTTGCACCAATAACTGTTGGGATCAGCTAACAGAGAGCTGTTATCGCTTAAACTAGGTCTCAGGATCAAGTTTTAGTGTATACAGTCACGTTAAATATTTGTTGGGAGACCTTTACTGCCCTTATGGTCCTACCTGAGTCGAACCGGATTAATCAGAGCCTAATGCGCTCTAGATATCGGTGGTTCACACCAAAAAAAAAAAAAAAAGGTTTCTATTACATTACACTTTTATACAAGTGAATGCCTCACAAAAAATTACCCAATATGTTGCAACCTAGCATGCTAAGATGATATCTCTACCCTGCGACTATCTTTCAGCAGGAAAACGGATCACTTCACAGGATGTCTTAATGGTACCTGGGACTCTTGCATTGCTTACCTGAACATCAGAACATGAAGATACCAGCTCATGACTACAAAAGAGTAGGAGCTACAGAGCAGTTGTATCCATGGGATAGCAACCAAGCACCCGTAGAAATGTCGCGAATTCCTGAGAAGAGAACACCAGCTCAGTAAATTGTTACTCTGGAGCCTTGCCGAGATATGTGTACAATTATCAGTGCCATCAATTTAAGTCTTTAATTTCACAAAAACAATGGATGAACCCAAGATTTGATGGCATAGCTCTAGTAACCCAAAACTATTCTAAATTTCAAGAAATGATTATAAGCATTTGATGCAAAGTGAAGCCCCCCCCCCAAAAAAAAAAAAAATGGTAAAAATTTGTGCGGTAGAAATCACAACATCCCAACCTGCAGATGTCCTAAAGCATTTTGGGCACTCTGCTCTGCCATAGAAGCCTCAAAATCAATATAGAAAAGGTAGTCGAAGTACCTGCAATTTTGCATAATCAATGAACCAACAAAGCCATCTCAACTCTTTGCAATCACTACTAATTTGAAGTAAGTGCCATTTTTTGTTAGGATAGTGATTCATGAGAATGTCAATGATGAATACAAATTTTGGATGGAGGGCATGCACCTAACAACTGATGCACTTGAAACTTTCATCAGGTGATGAGGATAAAAATGGCAAGGCAGAACATCACCAATAAAATGGTACACCGTATGTGGAAAAGCAGACCCTATTCTTTCTAACAAAATTTGGACAATATAGCACTAGCTTACTATCAAATGACATCTTGAACAATACAGCACTGCTAACCAATCTATCAAACAGTGGATATATACTCACTTACTTGGCACTTCCAACGTTGGAGTCATCAACTACTCTCAGCGGCTGCTTTCTCTGCGGCCGGCTTTCTATCTGAAATTTAATTAACCAAATTTTTATACAAAGACAAACTCAGCATATACAAACTCTTAAACTACCTTTGTTAAATTTATGCCCCTCAATGCAAACACTGCCAAGGCCTTGAACAAGACTCCTGGGCCTTCCTCCAAAGTAAATACAATGCTCGTCTGAAATAAGGATCTCACATTGAAATTTTAGACTTCAAAGAAAAAAGAAAATTGCATATGGTAGATGATTTTACCTTATAGGGCTTATCAGTTCTTGGAATTACTGGATCCCTTGCAAGAACTAGAAAACGAGTTACATTATCAGAGTCATCCTGTGTATTCATGGAAACATTCGAAGTAAGCAATTTGTTTTCTGTTGAAAAACCTCTGCATTCAGCAAGGATATATGTAACTTTTTATGAATGTGTATGACTGAAAGATCCCAAATGCACGTCAAAAAATAAAAAATAAAAACAAAAGCACATTGGCACAAATTTCTCATGAGTCTGTCTCTTGTTATTTTCATTATCATCATCAATATGTTACTATGAGTGAACTTCATAAAAAATATTATATAAAAACATACAGTCAAATCCTTCTAAGACAATGCTAAAGTCACAAGGAGAAAAAGAATTAGTTTAATGAAATTTGGAAAGCAATTTGACTGTCTTTCTCTACTATTGGCACAAGGCAATATTTAGAAACAATTTGATCACCACCATCATGACCAGGCAAAACCAATAGCACCACTTCATATGATAGTGCTATGCAATTGTAAATGCCATCTGCATAACGAGAACAGTACAAAAATTTTTTTCCCTTTAAACTGTATAATTTTTTATGAAGGGCAACAAAACACAAGAAGAGAAAACAAGAAATGGTAATATGAGATTTGTTCAAGTTGAGATGAATAATAGTAAAAAAAAAAAAAAAATCATAAACTTCTTTTCCTTTGCAAAACTGAAAACAGGGTTAAGAAAATAAAATGTCAAAACATCATTAAAATTTATCACCTGGATTTTTTCTGCTAGAATGTTCAGCCCATATATTCTTGCAGCTCGAGCACTTGCCACAGCTCCAGCATCCCTCAACTGGTTGGCAGCTATAAACTAAAAATCAAAATTAATTCATAAAATCAGGTAGCATGATATGCAGAAACTAAAATAAGATTCCAAATAGGTATCTATAAAATCACCTGTGCTGCACCAGCTGCATCATCAACATTTTCTCTAGAAACAGTTAGCTTACCCAGGAAAATGTCACTCAAATTAAGAACCTGCATAAGTAATTCTTTCATCTTACTTTTGCAAGATCTAATGGATAAAATTTTAAAAACAAATGCTAATGTATATACATGAATTGCCAAAAGTTAATAACAAAGGCTATTCGATCCTGAGCAGGACATTTGAACTAAAAGGTGGATGGGCCACAAGTCTAAGAAGATAGCCAACTGCCAACATCCATATAATTCCTTTTCCCAATCTCCAGCCATTATTTAAACTCTTAAGCTATCTGACTTAGTTCCCGTTCCATTATTCAAACCCTTAATGCTAAGTACATCTAAGGTTTTTTACTAAATCCAATGGTAGTCAGAGCAATCATTCCATATAAAAAACATCAATTCAAAATTTAGTATCTATTTCCATATTAATAAGAGCAAGAAGATCAACAAGAAGTTTCGCATTATTTCCCATGTCCAAATTGATGAAAAATCAACATATGAATAGAAAACGCCTAGAGAATACTACTGCACTCAATAAATCTTTGCACCATTCCTTATGTTATATGCAAGAAACAGGTAGAGAACTATATTCTTTTAACTGAAAGGAAATGAAAGTCTAACCTGTGGATGGCTTAGAACACGTTTTATCTCCTCGGTTCTGACACTTGGAATAGCTAGGAGACAGAGGTTGACATTCAGTTGTACCTCACCAACAATGTGAAGCCTGTGACGAAGGAGTAAATCATAGTTGCGATGAATGCTTCCATCAGAGGAACATTCAATTGGAAGAACTGCTTTATCTGATAGCCATAATTCCACAGCCTGCCAAAATAAGTAAAAAATGTGCTACAGGAGTAAAAAGGGGCGAGAGGCACTTTATTGTTTAACATTTTCCATGAATACCACATTTGACTTGTGTTATTTTCAATGGAATCACAAAATAACTTCCTTCACAATGGTGCAAATCAAAAAGATTATCAAATTATCAACTGAAATAATTTAGTACGACTGCATTACATCATCAGGTCCTAACTTTTGACAGAAGACTGTTATGTAATTGACATACTAAACTTCCTCGTGAGAATTTAAAAATTCTATTAAACCTTAAATGCCTCCTCAAACTCGTCACAGGGTACAGTTTCACATTTAGGGTAGGCTTTAAGTGCAGCATCCTCGCTGAATGAACCTGCTAATCCCTGAATCATCAAGCCAGCCAAACACAATGAGATTTTTCTTGATTTCTCTTTGCTCCAGAAATTAAAACTGGAAATGGTTAGATAGAGATCATACCTTAAATGATATCCTCACCTTTTTACCATCATCTGGATTGGTAGAAAAATCAGCAACAGATAATGGTCCTGCAATTGTTTGAGACCTTCAGGGAATGAAGTTGCATAGAATTAAAGAGTACAAACCAAATCTCGGAAACCATATGCACTAGTGTAATGAGAAATTATGTTTCCACTTGAAATTTCTAAAAGATAATGTATTCTAAGGTATTGATATTCCTTTCAACAAATATGCCCCAATTTGCTTGTATCTTCTCCTTAATGCTTTGCTTAGCTCACGTCCCGTTGAGGGAAGGCTAATGGTGTGCATTTTTTTTTCATATATGTTCTATACAAATATGCAATATTGGCAGTCAATTTCTGCAGAAAACATACGGTGGCAATGTGTGGTTGAATTTTCACTGTTGGATGATCAATCATTATTGTTGGCTAATGAACAGAAAACGCAGAAATTTGAATCCTGTGGTTACAATGATAAATTAGAAATTTCTGCTAACTGCCTGATGCACTTCAGTAGAATTTGATGATTGTATCTAATTGGTCATCCTCTGTACTTAAAATAAATATGCATATGTTGCACTTGAACCTTTAATATTTTAATCCGATGTGAAATAGAAATGAAGGGAAAATTAAGAAGTACAACTGCCTGAGTTCTGTTAGCTGATTGTAGTAAACAATCTATTTATTCTGTGGATTAGAAAGACTTTAATTTCAAAAAAGTTAAACGTCCATTAACTCTGTCACAAGTTTTGAATTCATTAAGTACTATCCAGACTATCATCTTGCAACAAGGCAGGCAGCAGGCTCAGGATATTGGACGAAAATATCATGTGAAAGCAGACAAAATGACCAACTTCTTACTGTATAGAATCCAATTCCTCTAGAAGACGAATATATTAATTTTCAAAACAAAATTCAACCAATTAAAGCAAATTTCAACGGCATAAAACTGACTTGGAAATGAGCCGAAATCCTTCTGCAAATTTCCTGAAACATTACTGCCCGCCGTCTGGCCAATAAATTGACTCAATTCAGACCCTATTGCACCAGGCCACAAGAATCTCCTCCCTGTGCCCAAATTCAACTGTTTAGACAGGGAGACTCTCCCCCATATCATCTGAGAAACATCACATCTGGAAACAGCAACTGACTTCAAAGACATCAAGACTATCTGTTCTTGGAAAAAACGTTGATGACAGAATAGGAATCACTAAAAAGGTTCTTTCTTTCTTTTTGGGTTGTTCTAAAGTTGAAGAATTCATTGGCGACTTTAGACAATCATGTTAAGTTCAGGAAAACTCAAGATCCGCAAGGAGTAGTAGGTAGAAGATGGGGTCTCTGGTGGTTAGTTGGTGATGCTACCCAAGTAGCCATTTATGTTTACGTGTGAAAACTGGAATTTGACACTAGTCTTACTATCATAACTTGTATATAAAATTTTGTTAAAAAATATCATCTTTATATCTATATAAATTGAATTAGATTAGATTAATTTTTATTTAATTTTAACCATTAATTATTTTTATGTATCAATATCTATAATATGCATCAATGATTATGATTAAATAAATATTAATATGATGATTATAATTTCATTTATATAGATACACATTTATATTGAAGAATGACTTCTAAAAAATAACTTTATATAAAATTAGTTGACTGCTTCTTAAGTCTGTAAATAGTATTAGATGTAAAATAATTTGGCCAAATATACAATTTCACCCCTGAACTTTACTCAATTGTTTTATGTCACCTATTGACTTTTATTTTGTTCAATTTCATCTCTTAACTTCTATTTTTCACCTATTTAACCCTTCTTGTACACAAGACAAATGTGTGTATTTAATTCGCGCTGAGCTTGAATAGGTGAAAAATAGAAATTAAGAGGTGAAATTGGTGAAAATAGAAGCTATGTAGGCTAAATAGGTTAAAAATAAAAGTTAGGATGTGAAATTGAATAAAATGAAAGTCAAGAGATGACATAAAATAATTGAGTAAAGTTCAGGGTAAAATTGTATATTCCGCCAAATAACTTTATAGTTTATAGTTACTTTATTTTTTACAAAGTAAATTTTACCTTGTTAATAATCAATATTAGATAATTTAATGCACTTATATTCAAAAGTGATAAAAGTAAAGTGAAAACAAAGTAAATAAAAAATAAAGTCACCTTAGAATTTTTCCATACTATTGAATAACCAGCTGTCCCGCAAGTGAATAATAAACTTTTTAAACACATATTATTGGAGATAAAATAGAAGTTGATTTGATAAAATAGAAGTTAATCCAACTAAAATAAAAAAAGGAAAAAGTACATTGAAGTACCTTGTGGTTTGACCCATTTTCAAATAGAGGGCTGTGTTTTTCTTCGTGACAAAGAGATATCCTGCACTTAACGCTGTTAGTATATAAAGACATTTCTCACTAACTTCGCTAGATTTGCTGACGTGGCAGGGGCAAAATTGGACTTTCATTGTAGAGTCACATGAATTGTCAACTTTTAACTTTGACTTGACCCCACCTTTAATAGTCATTTAAAATACTTATTTACCCTTATCATAATATAAATATTACAGTTTTGTACCAAGAGTTATTTACTTTTTTTTACACATTTTTTATATTTATATTTTTATTTATTTTTTTTATATATTTTTTATATTCATATTTATATAAATAAAAACTAATTAACAAAATTTTTAATAATTAATAAATTTAAAAGACATCAATAATTGATAATTATTAATTAGTTACTTAATATTTTTTAGATTCTAACTCATTTATAATTTATATTTTTATTTATTTTTTTACATATTATTGATATTTATATTTTTATCAAAATTGTCAATAATTATCAAAATTCCAAAATTACCCTTAATTGATTTAGAATGTGGACTAATTAACATGGATTTGATAATGCAGTGATTAAATTGTAAATTTTTTAAGAAAAAAATATCATTTAAGTCCTTTAAACTTCTTCCCCTTCTCATCCATACCCTCTCCTTCACACAACATCCACATCCCCGCCACACCACGACCACCACAAATCTGTCACACCACCACCGCGACAAATCCCCGCCACACCACCATCCCCGCCACCACAAATCCAGCACCAACAACAAATCCATAAATCAAAAAAATCAAAAGTAACAACAAATCCATAAATCCAAAATGCAAAATTAAGCAGCGAACGCTGGCGAGGGAGAAACTAGCAGCAAGTGAGTGACGTTGATGCTGCCTGGATTGTCCCGTTGAGATGAAACCACTGTTGTGGCAACGATGAGGATCTACAACGAGGCAGATAGCGGCTTGGATGACGGCTTGGAGCTGGGTGCTTCTCCTCGATAGCACGCGACATCGATGGTGGGGAGAGCAGCACCGTTCCCTGCCTGGGCTAGAGAGGTGGAGAACACAAGCAGCGTTTTGCTGCTTACCGCGCATCGGGTACAGCAGCCCTTGGCTGCTCGTCGTTGGCGGTGGTATTAAGCGGCTGGTGGATCGGCGATGGAGGTTGCTTACATCGACGACAGGCAGATGTCGGACTGTAGCAGTAGACAGACCAAAAAAAGAAAGAAAGCACTAGTGGCAAGAAGGAAAAAAAAGAAAAAAAGTAGAGAAAAAGAAGAAGAAGAGAAGAAGCAGCAGCAGCAGCAGATGAAGGATCCAAAATTTTTTTTATTTTTTCCTTTCGTTATTAATTATAAATGAGTTAAAATAAAAAATATTTGGTAGCTAATGGTAAATTATCAATTATTTATGTCTTTTAAATTTATTGATATTAAAACTTTGTTCATTAGTTTTTATTTATATAAACATATAAATATCAATAATATGTAAAAATATATAAAAATATAAATTATAAATGAGTTAGAATCTAAAAAATATTAAGTAATTAAGTAATTAATTAATAATTATCAATTATTGATGTCTTTTAAATTTATTAATTATTAAAAATTTTGTTAATTGGTTTTTATTTATATAAATATAAATATAAAAAATATGTAAAAAAATAAATAAATATATAAATATAAAAAATGTGTAAAAAAAAGCAAATAACTCTTGGTACAAAATTGTAAAATTTATATTATGATAAGGGTAAATAAGTCTTTTTATATGACTATTATAGGTGGGGTCAAGCCAAAGTCAAAATAAACAATTCATGTGACTATTAAAGGTAAAAGTATAAAATTACCCCTGCCACGTCAGCACCACCAACGGAGTTAGTGAGAAATGCCTTTATATGTTAACGACGTTAAGTGCAGGGTATCTCTTTATCACGAAGTAAACCACAGTCTTCTATCTAAAAATGGGCCAAACCACAGGGTGCTTAAATGTACTTTTCCTAATAAAAAATATAATAATAGGCAGCGAGATCTGCCACACGACTAAGTATTTGGCAACTATGGCACTGTGCAGGCTTGAAGCCCACTAAGGAATACGATATGTTGTAAATTATTATACCCACAAAAGGCAATAATTATTCATGAGTATTCAACTTCAAGTTAGATTCAATATTTGCTTTAAAGTGGTAAAACTCTTTGAAGTTCCTTTTATGCCCATGTTCTTCAACTTATTAGCTAGAGGTGGAATGCATGCTTTTATGGCTATAAGTAGTTAATATGATTCTGCAGTCTATGCTTCATTTGAGTTAACTTTCTACTCTATCTAGTCAAGAAGCTTATGAAGGATTCATCATACTTTGTAACACTTAAAGTGAGACCTTAAATTAATAATGCAACCCATTTTTTGGGCCAATTAATAATACCTATAATAGCCCAATTTTTGGGCCCAAATTCTATTGTTTAATACCTCAAATTTGGCTTTAAAGTTTTATGTTCATTTTAATGTGTTTTTTGGCCTTTTGACCTTTTTCTTTTTAGGTTTTATCTTGCACATTATTTATTCATCTTATTTGATGTTTGGAGACAGTTTTTGATGAATTTTAATAGAGTTTTCTATTTTTTCGAATCTCAAAATTCTTTGAATCAATAAATTTGATACCTATTTCTTAGCATTTTCGAATCAACAAGAAATAGAAGATTGAATTTTTAGCATTCCCTTGAATTAACAGATTTTCAATCCCTAATTTAATAAGCTTCCGCTACATTATAGGTGATTTATTATTTCAGATGCAGGTAAGGATCATAAGTACTAGAGTACTTCTTCATGTTTGAGAATTTGAATTTCAGGGGCAATATTTCCTCTTCTTTTAAATCTAGTTCATCAAATTTATGGTTGGGTCCATTCTTTTTTATTACACTTTGTAGCTGATCCATATGCTTTTTCATGTCTTTCATCATTATGGTTTAGTTGGATCTTTTGTTTCTTTAGTTGGATCTTTTCATCATTAAGTGGCTCACCAACAATAATCTTGGTTTTAAAATTTTTTTTATCAATGGACCTCTTTCTTACTATTTTAGCAACCATGTCTCTGAGTATTTGTTGCATTTTGTCCTTAATTTCTATTAAAATTTCTTGCTTGAAAGATTTAAGATTAAAATTGGAGGGTCCCGCCATTTTGCTCCCTTATGATGTGGTCTCAATTGATTGATTGGATGCTTAATATTGGAGGGCCAAATTACCGTTGATCTATTTTCGAACATGAAGAGACTGATGGCTGTAAACAATTCATTTAAAAGAAATTATAATGAAGTCATGTATGTATGAAATGCAAGGTATTTACAATTATTATTGCTTATTTATTTATGTACAAATAAAAAAACACAAGCAAGGCCCTCTAACCTTATTTCTCCTACACACATAATCAATGGCAAGTTTATTTTCCTATGATTATTGGTCTGGATTTTGTTATCAACGGGGGATAACAAAATGAACGTGTAAATACTCTCTTGGGACGATAATAGTAAACAAGTAGCAAATTTCATAAATAAAACTAAAGTCCAACATAATGGGGCATAATAGGAGGGTAGGGCCTAACTTAAAGTAGTTCATCATTCGTGGGATTGGTCTTTATAAATAAAACACATGTATTTTGAGTAAGAACCTAGGGGTAGTTGTTAAGTCACTATATGAGTTGGTTTTTGGGTGAAAGGCTTAGGTTCCCACACTGTTGCACCAGTCCAAAATGTCTCCCACTCAAAGGTCCAAGCGATAGAGGACTAACACGTATTGTAAGTTACAATAGCCATATACACCACCACAATGTTTGAATAAAACACAAACAGTAGAATGGGTAATTCGGATTGAGTGCCAATATGCAACAAGTGTTGTGAAAATGCAAAAAAAAAGAAAAGAAAAAAAACGCTGTAATTAGTTTCTTTATTCCTAGTAGAGTTGCCACTGTAGGCAGCACAGTTTAGCATGCATCTAAGTGCTTGGCGACCACGACACTTTATGGACTTGAAGCCCATTAAGGAATTCAATCTTGGGTTATAAGTCCTAGATTAGAGATAGAGTCACCACCTGTGTGAAATTAGGCACACACTTTACAGCAACTGAATCCCATGAAGGGCCCCACCAGCCGTCCTTAGAGACTGAGTTTGAAAACTCAGTATGGACTTTTGGAATGCCCATCCAACCTTGCGGTTGGCCTCCATTTGTGTTTAATGTTTTATTATTTTTAATAATTTAATAATTTATCTATTAACATGAAAATTTGCGATTGCCACCAAACATTTTTCAATTTTACAATTAAATCCAATCCTTCAATTAATTCCAGTTCCAACCGAATAATATTCATCATATATCCATCATATTATATCATTCAATCATCCACCAAATGTATGCATAATTATAAAAGTGCATGTAAAAAAATGAGTGAGGAGAAATGATACAACCCTTATTCGCACCAAAAAAAAAAAAAAAACTCAAATTACGATAACACTATATTTGATAGACTCTACAAAGGAAACAAATTATCATGGAAAAGCTATAAGAAAATGAAAAAGTTAGTTTAGAGAATAATAATAACAATTAATTAAAAAATGAATTAAACATAGAACATAGAAAAATAAATTAGATTTTTACATACCCTTAAATATTAAATGTCAAATTAAAATTAGTCTAACCCAAAACTAATTGATATTAGAGAAAGAAAATTCAAATTATTAGCCTAATTAAAAAGCTAAACCATTTTTATTAAAATTCTCAATCAACCTAATTCTAAACCACCATCATGAAATCAAACTAATTACATAAAAAAATGATTTGGGATAAAAATAAATTATTAGAAATTAGAAAGAACAAATTTAAAAT
>CATIWK010118334.1:0-14275 GCA_949634005.1 Mallotus japonicus
TTTCCACACTTAATTTTTATAAAAAAAAAGTTTAACACTAAATTGTCAAATTTTAGAAAGTTCAAACACTAAAATTATATTTATCCCTTCTTATAATATATAAGATGAGTTGACTAATCAATAATTTTTCCTAATTACAAAATTTTTACTTTATAAACACTCATCCACAAAATTCAGATTTGAATAGGTTCGGATTAAATCTATCGAACTTTTTTGATAAAAATTGAGACCAAATCTATCGAACTTGCTTTGAAAAATTTTAAGTTTAAGTTTGGCTTATAAATACTCAAATCTTTATTTCTCCTGTTCAAAAGAAAAAAAAAAATCCTTCTTTCTCTTTTTCTCTTTCTAAATTCATGTTCAAGTCCCACCCATTGTCAGCTTGAACAGATTCCCACCCCTATAAAACAGGTTTAAGTGTATAATTAATCAACTTGGGTTAAAAGATGTGTTGCTCGCTTGGTATATGTGCTGGTTACTCCTAGATATTGTTTTTTAAGTAATGATTATGAGAATTAGTTCTAATTCATTCTTTTATTTATTTTTTTTATCTTAAAAGAATAATTTTATCTCTGCACTATCTCAAATTAAATTCATAACTTTATTTTAATTAATAAAAAAGAAGACAATTTAAGTGTCAATTGACTGCATAACTGAAAACAGTCTCTCCTTTTAAATCACAAATCATTTATAATATGATTTCGATCATGCACTTCATATTCCCTTAAAAAGTGACAATTTTCATTAATAAACTCATAATTTTTTAGTAATATAAATTTTTTTATCATTTAACTATTCAACTATAATTTTTAAAATTTTTAGAGTAACGTTTCATATTATGACTACGACATGAACAGTTCTATAACGACGTGTGAAAATATTATTTTGCTCTCTATACTTAAGGGAGTACCAAAATGCTGTAAGAATTAAAATATAAAATAAAAAAAAAATTATCATTTTCCCGTTATGATATGCTTTACCATCTAAATTATTATTATTTTTTAAATTTAATTTGTGCCTTTCTTTGTATCTTTTTAAGCTTCAAACTTTTAGGCGAGCACAAACATGAAGATATGCCTAAAATTGACAGAGCACTCGCTGTTATGGGTGATGGAAGCAGAGATAGCATCTAATGCTATAAATCTTCTAGATACATTCCAAATCATTTATTCCATTATTCTCTTAAACTGCCACCATCCTCTTATCATCTCTTATCTTTTAAATTCGGATTCTAATTCCATTGTAGAGTTAAGTTACTTTGCTATGGGTATATATATATAGAGAGACTAAGCTAGAAATTCTACCAAGCAAGGAAAATTAAGATACAATCCAAACCCATCTCTTTATTTTTGCAGGAATTTATTTTTAGAAGGTAGAAAATGGCATCAGTGAAGGCTGAGAAACCTGTTGGCACTCAACTCTTTGGCCAAGCTAAAAAGGAACAAGCTGCACCAAAGGCCAGTGATGGTGCCTCGAAGTCTTCCACATCTAAATCAGCTGCATCGAAGAAAGCTGCTCCAAAAGAATCCAAGAAGAAGGTAACCTAATATGGCAATACATATGTCGTCACTTATCTTATATTTATAATAGTAACAATAACATGGTCACAAATACGACTCTGCCAATTTTTGATCTATCAATAATAATAATAATAATAAAAATAATAAACTTTTTGGATGTAGGGAAAAGGAAGCAAATCAGGGAAGAACTGATGATCACAGATCCCCAAGTGACGTGTGAAGGGAGGAGTCAAATTATTATAGACATGAATAATTAATTAGTTGTTTATTGTGTAACGTCTTAAACTTTTCACCTAAAAATTATGTGTTATGATCATAATTTTGGTGTTTGGATGTAAGCTCATTTCTTGTAAATGAGCTACTGAAATAAAATTCCGTATTTTATTTTATTATTATTATTTTTTTTGGTATAGTAAAAGTAAAGTCTCTAAACCAAAAAAAAATGATATTACTTATTTTTGAACTTGTGTAAAAACAAATAAATAAATTATATATATATATAATTAAAATCTAAATCTATAATCAAATTGCTTATATCCAAACATAATATAAAAAAAAAATAGATTATATTCTATGAATCACTTTATCTTATTCTTAATATCATATTCTTTCATAATTATAAACAATTAAGATAAACTTTGGATGCTCCGTTGGATTGAGGTTACTATTTTAAATACGAACAATTTTAGAATTAATTAAGACAGAATTGAACAGTTAATCTTGTTGACCATCATTTTCTTCAAAACAAAAAACAAAAAATTAACAAAAGACATTTTTATTACATATGAACTCAGGTATGCCAATCAGATTCCTACTTCTATATATATATATACCAACTTGACAAAGTATAACAATTCCTATTTGTTCTTTTCTTGAAGATTGAAACCAGCAATCTACAGAGCAGAAAAACTAACAGCTGAAGGAGCAAAACAGCAGACTCAAATTACTATCAAGTTGGTGTATATATATATATATATATCAAGTTGGTGTATATATATATATAGGATCAACTTGACAAAGTATAACAATTCCTATTTGTTCTTTCTTGGAGATTGAAACCAGCAATCTACAGAGCAGAGAAACTAACAGCTGAAGCAGCAAAACAGCAGACTCAAATTACAGCAGCAAACAAATATTGTTAGATCTTTGATGTGGACCAGATATCTCTACAGTTCATGGATTGTTGGGATTGTGATAAAAGATTTAAGGTGCGCTATAGTGCTTCGAAAGCCATAACTTTTGACACCAGTTGAGTTATGGGACCCACAACATATCAAAATGAAGCTTATTCATAGATCTATATAGACAATGGGACTTATTTGTCACAACCCAGCTTCAAGCTTAGACTCGACTGTTTAAAGTTTCTTTTTGGGCTCTGAAGTTTTATGTTTGGATTTTATTTATTTTAGTATGTTGTTTGGCTTTTTTTCCCTTTTCTTTTTTAGGGTTTTGTTTGAAACACTATTTATTAATCTTGTTCGGTGAGACAGACAGTTTTTGGACAATTTTAATACAAATCCTATTTTTCCAATTTTCGGTATTTAATTGAATCAACGAAATTGATGTCTATTTCCTGGTATTTTCAAATCAACAGGTTATAACAGGTTAAATCTCTAGTATTCTTGTTGAATCAATTGATTTTTATCAATTTTTCCTTTTTCCTTTTTATCAATCTAGTATTCTACGTCAATCTTGAACATATATATACATTTGAAGGGAATAAAATTATCTTGGTTTTCAGCCATGTTTGATTAGTCATTTGTCAAACATTAGATTTGTTTACGATAAAAATATTCAAAATTTATATTTTATTATTTTTTTGATTAACAAAGAAGTCGTATGATCTAATCATCGATCGACTGCATAATAAAGGGCAACCCTCCTTTTTTAAATCAACGTTAACAGGATTTGAATCTCATAATGCCCTTAAAGAGAAATTACGACTTGACTATTCCCTCACTAGCATATTTTATTATTTTTTAAATCTCAATAGATGACTACTTTGTATGCAATAATTGTACTCATAAAATGAAAGTATTTGAGTGAAGACTTAAAGTATGAAAATAATGTAAGAAAATTTTTTAAGTTGTTTCTAATGAAAAAAAAAATTAATTTTATAAATATTTAAAATGTATCTTATGAGAGTTAAAATGCATTGATAAATTAAATTAAGTTCATTGTGTAGTATTAGTTGCTTTTATAGAGTTCTTATTTTTAAAAATTATTTTATTTCTGAGAACTATTTCATGTGTATTTCTTAAATATCTACAATATGGGTACTTCTTTTAAAAGGACTACTTTTTAGTAACACGCTAATGGGAAAAAAAAAAAAAAAAGAAACATGAATTAGATTTTTTTCCTATATATATAATTAATAAAATAACTTGATAATTGAAAATAACATTATAAATTAGTTTTTTCCTACATAATTAGTAAAATAACTTGCTTTTTATTTGAATTTGTTAAAGTTGTATTTTGTGATACACTTACCGTTGGTATTGCTTCTTAATCGAGTTATAACTTTATTTAAATATATATATATATATATATAAAAGTAAGAAAAGAAAGAAAGAAAAGATATGTACACCAATAGAAAGCAAATGGAATGGCTAGCAAACACTCTAATTTAACTTGCATAATAATCTTACAGTAAAGATCAAACAAGAAAACAAAAAAAAACCAAAAAAAAAAAATGCCAATTACACAACTATATTACACAACCTTGTGCACGCATGTGCACTAATATTTCCTGTATTGACTTTATTTTATTTTTTATTTATTTCACTTCAATTCAAATCCGAAATTTTATAAATAAATTAGTTATATATATAATTTTTTTCAATTAGACTTCAATCATTTAATTGTCGAGACAGAAAAGAAAAACCAGAACCATTTAATTTCTGTTCAATAATTTGATCCAAACGAGCTCCCATTTCTTCAGTGAAATAATTCTTCCAATCTCCACTTTTACCTTTTCGATAGAACGTTTTGTTTTTAATGATAAATGGAGAATTTGAACTGTAAGCACCATCTTTGCTAACCTTTAAATTCTTCAAATTCTTAAAACTGCACAAATCAATGATTTGTTGCACTACTCCTTCTGTCTCCTCCTCAGGAGTAAAGGGGCATCCAAGAAACTCAGCCAACTTCTTGACATTAGAAACAGTGTCCTCCTTCATATCTTCATAAACCAAGAACAAGACCCTTTCAGGGCTTTCTTGGCTTGCCTTCCAATACCCAAGAACATGATCCCAGTAAGGTCCATTATTGGTTAATCCTTCGCAAAATGATTTGAACGAATCTTGCATGTTGAGATATGCTTCTTTGTCAATTTCTTCAGGTAACCTTTCTCTCAAGAAATGCCACATAGATACCAACACATCCTTAGGATCCCTGCAAAAATAAACTATTTTGCACCCCAATGTTGATATGGAAGCTGGCAATGAATTATAAGGAATGTGAGTAGCTGTAAGTGGATTTTCCGGGTCACGAATATTTGTTTCACTTGTAGCAGCTTCAACCTCCAAGAATGGCACACAATCATGGGGTGTAGAGGTTAGCAAAGGGCTTTCGGAAATGCTGTAACGAGAGCGTGTAGTGATTGCAAAAGCAAGGGCTTTAAGCCAGGTTGTGCCGGTTTTAGGGAAGGTACAGAGGATAACATCATCAGGTTGAGCTTGGAATTGTTGTTGAGCAGACAACAATGCATCCAGGTATAGGGTGAAGTACCAAAAGCCCTGGTATTGGTGAAGAGGCATGAACTTCCAATCATTTCTTGCAGGAAGAGTTGAGATAAATTCGGCATGCTTGAAGGGGGGCATTGAAGCTTGTTCCCTAGCTGCCTTGTCCTCATGAACAAGTGGGAGAGCTGTACAAAGCTGCGACTGTCGCGTTTGCACAATTCTAGACACGCGCTGTGATGAAGGCCATTGCGAGACCAATACAGGGGGCATAAGGATATGTTTGGAGGATCGGGGGGTTGCGATAGTAGTGGGAGCTATGCTTATCATTCGTCCGTAAACGAGATCCATATGGGGAAAATTAGATAAAAAGGGTAAATAAATACTTAAAATGATAAAATGGTTTTTTTTGTAGGAGGATGCAAATGATCGATGAATCTATTTATTAAGTACGGAGTTAAGGAGTAGCAACGTGAAGGTATTTATAGCAGAAAAATTGTCGTCTTTAGCCTAAAATGTACAAATTTTTCGATTGCCGCCTTTACTGAATATAAATATAATAATAATAATAACAATAATCCAGCTGACAAATCGTTTTCCTCCACCCCAGAAAAGGCTTGGCTGCTGACTCCTTTCCTTTATATATACGTAGAGAGAGAGAGAGAGAGAGAGAGATGAATTTTGTCCGCGCGCCAATATAAATCGAAGTTAGAATCCAAAAAATATATATAAAAATCAAAGTTTTCACATAGTTGAAGACTCTGGAAAAAGAAAAAAAAAAAAACCTTTAAGCGGATGAAGTTAGAGCAGTCACTAAAAATAACTTTTGAAGTAATCTAAAATATTTAACTTTTGAATTATCATGATCAAGCTAGAGCAATTGGATTAGGGAATTGAACTCCGTGGCTGTCACTAAAAATAACTTTTGAATTATCATTTCAGTTGTATGGTCTCATTATAAAAGAAATTTGAATTGTTTTCACATTTATATTTAAAAATAGTGCGGTAAAATTAATTCTCTACACATACACATAAAAAACCATTGGTATCTATGTATTCTCCCTCTTTACTACAGTGGTTCAGATGATAGAAATTATAAGGTGAGGTCATGGGTTCAATTCCCTTTCTCCCTTAACATCTCAGTTGTTAAAAAAAAAACAATCGTCAGTAAATATGAGATTAAATGTTATATGGACATAAATTTACTCATATATTAATAAATTCGTAACTTTTATTTCTCTACATTTTTATTTTTTAATAGACATGTATACCACTTCCATTAGTTAAATATTAGCGTTAAATAATAAATTTATCTACACTTTTCTTGAATGTGGTCACTTAAAATTATAATTACAGTTAAACAAAACGCGCTATATTAAATGTTACTATACTTCAATTCTTTTGTAGTGTGTTCTATGTCCGAATTTGACATACTAATACATTGTTCCATTTCGATAAGTAGTAATATTTTTTTAATAGAAATGTCATATAACCTAAATTTTATTGACTGTACAATAATGGGCAACTCTCTCCTTTTAAATCAATGATGACAGAAATTAAACCCTACACCTCATGATGTCCTTGTAGAACAGTTATTACTTGACTAATCTCTCATTGACATCAGTAATAATATTTAATATTCTTTTCTCTACGGATACTAATAATTAATATAATTGTGACTTATATATATATATATATTAGGAAATTTAGATCTGTGGAAGCATATGAGGATCATAAATTATTTGAAATAGTAAACAAACACAACAACAATAGAGAACATATACAAATTACACCAATTTAACATGATTTGGCATAAGCCTCGTTCACACGTGAAAGAGGCAACAAATTTGCTACACAAAACTAAAAGTACAAGAAAATAACATGGAGATCATCACTCAACCCTTGAACCCAATTACATTCAAATAACCTCACCTAAAAATCTCATCCCTCACAAAGATTAATATATCTCTCATAAGATATCAAAACAAAAGACACAAAAACTAATACTTTTAATAAAATTTAAATTTAAATTTTGAACCTGCATATGTCTTTTAAAAGGAATAACAAATAAATTTTTCCTTCATTGTTTTTTAAACCTTTTTAATCGATTTTTTATGACTCTTAATTTTGTATACATCGCGATTATATACCTTTTTTTTAATCCGTGAAGCAAAGAGGAGAACAAAAAATAATGATGCTATACTGATGTTTGAATACGCTCTTTTTTTAAAAAAAAATATTGGTATAAAATTCAATAATTTTTAATTAATTCAATTTAATTTGGATATAATTATAAAAATTAATAATTAATTTAATATATAATTTAAATAACAATAGTTCACCGTAACAACTCACTGTCAGCTAATTTCAATAATAATTGCTAATATGTATTAGTTTCTTGATGTCTCATCAGAGTTATTAGTGAAAACTCTTATGAACTTAAGTATTCAGTTTCTCTTATTTTGTTTCTATGTTTAAAAAAAATAAATTAGTTGAAGATTTTAGAATCCGTCGCTATATTTAATAAATTAATTTTGTAAAAAATAAATTAGTTGAAGATTGCAGGAAATCCGTCGCTATTTTTAGTATATTAATTTTAGGAAAATAAATTGAGTTTATTATTGCGATGATGAGAAAATCCGTCAGTAATTGGCGACGGATTTTGTTTTCCGTCGCTATTTTTATTTAGCGACGGAAATGCAAAATCCGTCGCTAATATCAATAGATTTTTTTCCGTTGTTAAATCGGTCATTAAGTTTGAAATCCGTCACTGATTTGTGACGGATAAATTCCGTCGCTAAATCGACTGTTTTTAGTAGTATATATATATATATATAGTGAGGCAGATCCAGAGATCATGAGTCCTCTGAATCGAGAAAGTCAAACGGTCAACAGAGATTTTTGATTCAATTTTTTGGACAGTTCAGATTTTTCAGGACCCGTGCACAACCCTAATTAAGATTATACTAATTAATCTGTGTTAGTTATAATATTTTGAATACTTGTTAATTTTTTTATTATTTATTTATATATTGAGAGTTAAAAGTATAGTAGGCAGATTTATATTATTTGATATTTTTATAAAAAAAAAATGGAGTTAAACTAAGAAGTGATTTCAACTATTTATTTGATTTACTTAGGCCTATTGGTAGAGCTTGCAAAAACAGTTGAAAAGACTAAAACCATACCAAACCAAACCAAAAATAGTTAACCCAAATAACTAGTTCAAACTTTTATCTTCCGTTGTAACCAAAAAAAAAAAAAAAAACACTAGTTCAAACGGTTAATTATTGACCGACTAAACGTTCTAGTTAATATATGTATGTGTTCAATGGTTTGGTTATATACTGATAATGAACAGCTTTATTTATTGATTTTAAAATTTGCAATTTTTGTCAGTTTTGTTTTAAATTTTAAAATTTATTAAAAAACTAATTATTAGCAGTTCTAGCATCATTAGCACATGAAAATATGGTATTGTTCTTTTAAAATATTTCACTGGACTTACATAATATTGGATTAGTGTGATTATTGAAGTGTTAAATTATTAGAAAATTACATTTTTATTTTGGACTGATCTTACAGGTTGAGATGCTTAAAAATAACATGTTAATAGTGAGAAATTATAGCTAGTTTTTGTTATTTTTTATGATTTTAGATTTTTCTAAAACAAAATAGAAACCAGATTAATTTTTAGTTAGAAGATAAATTGAGTACAACGATTTTTCTAATTAAAATTTTAATAATTTTTATTGACCCATGAATCAATTACAATGTTAATTATATATTAATATTATCGAAATTAGTCTAATAGGATTGTACAAATGTTTTGTCGCTAAAGTACAATTTGGTCAAAAAAGTACAAATATTGGACTGCCGCCTGACTTGACAAAGACATGGAACACAAATGTTTTGTCGCTACAGTACAAAATGGACTGCGCCTGACTTGACAAAGACATGTAACATTTCTCGGAAGGCAAACAATAAAAATTCAGGTGCTTTGAATTTTTTTTTTTTTTTAAAAAAGAATAATTCCTTCCTATAACCTGTTTGGTATATTTTGAATTTTTTTTTAATAATTTTTGTAGCAGGTCGCAAAATAAATATAATAAAAATATATTGTCCTCTTAGTTATAGGAAGAATATAATTTAAAAAAAAAATGATTGTTTAGCAATCCACTGTATTATGGATGACTATATGTTGTTATGAAATAACACAGTAATGACACAAGAGTAAATAGAGAAAAGAGAAAAGAGAAAATGGACACAGAGATTTAACGAGGTTCGACAATATGCCTACATCCTTGGAATCGAGCAGCTAAAGCATTTTTCTTATTAGAACAGCCAACTAAGGTTACAGATACATATTATATAAATAGATTGTGTATGATACTAATATTACAAAATCACCTATGTATCATACCGCAGGAGAGTTGCCCCCGCACCTCCAATTCATCTAATTGTAACCCCACAATTAAATCGAGAAACCCCTCAAAGGACATGTGTTGTCATGATGCTACGTTCCAACATCTGTCCACTTACTACTACATATGAGCCATACACAACATCTATATTATCATGGGTTAATTACATCCACGGGACCCAACATGATCACAATTTCTCATTAAACTATCCAAATTTCATTTCGTCCCACAAAATCTGCCAAGTGTTCGAATGAGTCCCATAAAAGTACCTCATCACACAATCCGATCACCAGTGATGACGTGGATGCTAACATGGATACTGACATGTCATCTGACAAAAAGTTGTGGTCATGTCAACTGAGGGTTAATTACACCCACGGTACCCAACATTTTCACTAGTTCCCAGTAAAATATCCAACTTTCATTTAGTCACATAAAACTACCTAGTGACACGTTCCAGTCGTTGGTGATGACGTGGGCGCTGACGTATCAAGTTTTTTTTAATAACTCAAAATTTGACAAAAAAAAAGTAGTAGCCAGGTCATTGAATGTTAGATGATGTAGCCCACTACTACTCTCTCATTGCCAAGCTTCCCAAAGAAACTTCAAAGCCATCATGATTTGCAGCTCGCTTTTCTCTTTCATGCATTCTATCAAACATCATATGAGAATTCTCAAACACCAATAATTACCATACACACTCTTCTCCTTCTCCTTATCCATCCTAAGTTCACAACTCCCTAATATGTACTTCGGGTCTCATCAATAAAAATGTTGATTGGATATGTACTTTATATTGATGAGACCTGAAGTACATATCCAACTAGAAAGAATTAGAAAAAAAATTTGACACATCAACATCCACGTCATCACCGACAACTGGAATGCGTCATTAGGTAGTTTTGTGGGATTCATGTGAAAAGCTGGGAGGTTTTAAGTGACTAAATGAAAGTTGAATATTTTATTAGGAACTAGTAAAAAGGTTGGGTACCGTGAGTGTAATTAACCCTCAGCTGATATGACCACTACTTTTTATCAGATGACATGTCAGTATTCATGTCAGCATCCACATCATCGCCGGTGATCGAATTGTATGACGAGGTATTTTTGTAGGACCCATTCAAACACTTAGCGAGTTTTGTGAGACAAAATGAAATGTGGATAACTTAATGAAAATTTGTAATAATGTTGCATACCGTACCCATATTATCACTCTTTGAGCAGCCTTGAGCGCACGTACAGGTGCTTTGAACAGTTGATATTATAAAAATTACATAACTAAATCCAAGATCACTATTGGCCAAAAAAAATTGTTGAATTAATTGTCAAAATAATAGACTTACCAGTAAATGTAGAAAAGTCAAATTATCCATATCCACTTCAAGGTATATTGTACTGTTTCCACATCAATGAGCATAACTTAAACACTATGGATAAAGGCTCACGTCGTGGTCCAGGCCGCGATGTAATTACCAAAAAAATTAAATCATATATATATATTAAAGCTAAAGTATAGAGAAAATTTTTACTATGTATTAACAAGTGGCACTCTATATTTTAAGCATATATTAAATACATTTTTTTTTATTTTAGTTAAAATAAAATTTTTTAGTCTTTTTTCTTCTATTTTTTTCAATTATTTTTGTTTTTAATTAATTTTTTCACAATCAAAATTTAAAAATATTATTTTTCTTTTTTCACTAAAATTAAGTTTGCTCCTGTTAATCTTTTTTTTTTATCTTCTGCCTATTTAAAAAAATATAGAAACTCCAAGTTTTCGTTTTTATTTTTATTTTACAATTATAAAATTAAATTAGATGTTATAAAAAATTATAAATTATGAACATTTATTTTAATAAATAATAAATATATTATATTTTTTTCTAAACCACTAATATAATTAATTAATTAATTATATTTTGTTCGTATAAAATATCTATATAACATATATTTATATGATAGTCACATGATTTTTTTTTGTTTTTACTATAATTTTTTATTTTGAATTTTTATATTTTTTATTCTTTTATAAAAGTGAACTAATGATATGAAAGTTAAAAGTTTTTTTTTCTCTATTGACAGTTAAAAATTTTTCATATTTTTAGCTGTCTAAATTTTAAATTTATTATAATTCAAATTCATATGGCATGTTAAAAATTTCTAATGCATTTATATTTTATGTGATCCTTCATGATATTACAAATTATTAATCATTTTAATACTTAACTTTCGTTATTCTCTCAGGTTATATTTGTTTTTTTTATTTTTTTTGACCTTTTGTATTCTTTCTCATATATCTTTATAGATACTCACATTCTACCTCTCAATTTGTGTTCTTCATCCTCATAAAATGAAGTATATTCATAATAATTATTCTCAGTTTATACTCTTAATCTATAAAAAGCATAATGAAAATGATATATTCTTTGAAAGGTTAAATTTTTTTTTATTCTATTACACTTAGTATATAGGCAATGTTTTTATTTTTTTATTTTATGTCGGTTTGTATTCATAACTTTGTTGATGTATATGAATTTCATATTAGATTACATTTTTATTTTTTTTTTGAGTTTTTATATTTTTATATTTATGTATTTGTATTATTTCCTTATTTATTTAAGATAATTAATATATCAAAACAGTTTTGCCAAGTGAAAGGTTACTTATTTAATTAAGATAATTAATATACCAAAACAGTTTTGGTAAGTGAAAGTTTTGAAAAAATTCTAGATTGGATGTGTATATATACATCTCTTTCTCTAGAGTTTATGTCAATTTTTTTCACCTATTGTTAGTTCTTTTGAGAAACAAAAGCAAATACAAATAGAGAGAAAAAACGAGGTTTTTAAGAAAAGGTGATAGCACTCCAACACCGCTTTTGGTAATCTTATTCGTATGGATACCACTAGAGGATGTTGTTGAATTGGCAACGTCTTGATCCAGTAAGAAACACTAAAGCTCGAGGTATGATGTCACCGGCATGAACCCCTTCTCATCTTTCTAACCGTCTTGCCTATTTTTGTTTAGTAAGATTTTGGAACCCTTTTTGAATCAATTTAATAGAATTGCATGGATCCTGTGAGGGTTTTTGTGATTGAAGCTTTATTTTCACTGCATGTATGTATCACGTAACCCAACAATGTATATACAGTTTTTATCCTTTTTTATCCTTTCTGGAATTTTGACATAAGGATTTGTTTACTTTACTAATGCAATATAGTCAACTTTGTTTGTTAGAATAGCTTCCATTAACTCTCTGCACCTATCCTTTTTTATTCAGTATTTATGAACCCTTATTTGTTTTTGGAAAATAAGATTTGGCTCAGGATTGCCCATTTTTAATTTCAGGGTTTCCCTGAATTTTTATTCATAACTTTGGTGATGTATATAAAATTCATATTAGATTATATTTTCATTTTTTGAGTTTTTATATTTTATTCATATCTTTAAATGAATCGAGTTTAAAGTGATAATTTTTATTTTAAATTTTTAGTCTACAAAAAGTAGTCATAAAGATATTTATTATGTTGCTGTGGTTTTTTATTTTTCCATGTATAATATTTTTTCATGTAAATTTTTTTCTTTTCCATTTTTATTTTTATTTTAATTTATGAATTTTGATATTTTTGTTAATTATGTTAATAATTTTATTTTCAATAATAACTAAAACGTCAATTGAATTTATCTTCATTTTGTACTTTTGTTTCATAATTTTTATACCACTAAAATACACAATATTGTTGTATGAAAGTTGAAAAACTTTAGTTATTTGTCTATTTGTTCATATTGAGAGGGAGGAGGAATGACCAAATAGAAAATTTCAATTATGTTTCAAGTTGTAAAATAAGGTATGATTTATTTTCTAATTGCATCTATCAATTTATTTTTTTAGAAATTAAAATATTTTTATGCAATATTTTTTTCATATTTTTAAACCACCCGTGCAGTGCACGGGCATATGTCTAGTTTTCAAAAAAATAAAAGGACAAAAAGTAATTGTTCCTACTCTCAACGTCATTGTAGACATCGAGGGTAGTGATATCAGTACCCAATATATATATATATATAGGGAGCTAGCTATGTTCGTTTGGGGAGTGGCGATAGTCGCATTACATGGTTCTTGAAGAATTTGAATCGAAAATCTCCAATGCTAGAAACCTCTATTGACCATTTGACTTTCTCTGATCCAAACTAAAAGAAAAATTAACTTGACTAAATGCAATAGTTTCTATGAAGTAATATAGTAAAATGATTAAGGACATAAGTATGTCCAAAAATAATGTTCAAACAATAATAAAAAAATTTAAGTCACCAAATTGCATTAAAGTTTTTATTCTATTAGAATTTTAAATTTTGATTAATTTAATATACAGAATATTTTTAATTCAACGTCTATCACTTAGATTTATTATTGTTATTTCACCTCTCATTCTGTCTCTGCAAAATGTGGCCTGCTCAAATATGATGACAAGAGATTTAAAACTTTAGTTTATCAAATTCAGAAAGTGAGTCAGTATATGATGTGCGAAAACTGACTTCAAACTGAAGCTGCAATGAGAATGGTGAAAACTTATATTGTATATTCAGATGTAACTTGTAATATATACATATACATGAATACAGATGTGAACGAAATAACAGTGGTAACTAA
>CATIWK010118424.1:0-11286 GCA_949634005.1 Mallotus japonicus
TTGCTGAAAATGTGTTTCTTTTATGTTTAAAAATAATAACAATAATAATAAAAACAATAATTAAAAGGAATCCCCACCACACAAATTTTAAATGTATTTATATATTCATATATATACATATATACACATACACACACTAAACACACACTTATATATATATGTATATATATATATATATATATATACTAGAAAAATAATTGATCTAAATATACAATCCAATGTCTTTAAATATAAAATGAATTTTAACATAAGTCACCAAAATTTAAAGTGTGTTTTTTTAAAATACACTAACTTATATATCTAAAATGTAAAAATATTAATTAACATAATTAAACAAATTGGATTTTCACTGAATAAAAATAATTAAAATATTAAGACTTTATTAACACTGCAAATCTTACTAAGATTTATAAATTTAAAATAATAAAAAAAGTTCAGGTTATTACAAGTTTCATGGCGATATACAAACCTTGTTACACATAAACCCTAAATCCTATACTCTAAAACTTCCTAAACCAAAACCTAAAACCTTAAACCTTGGACCTTGGACCCCAAACCTAAACCATAGAACCCTTGACCCTTAACCTTAGACACTAAAACCTAGACCTTAGAATCTAAACCCCTAAATCCTAACAATAAAACCTAGACTCTAACCACTAGACACTAAACACTAGACCATCAATCCTAGACCCTAAACCTTAGACACCAAACCTAGACCCCTAAACCCTAAATGCGTTGATGCATGCCACTCGCTAAAAGTCAGCCTTTCCTCATACCTACCAAATAAACCAGAAAAATTAGTGTCAAGTTAAATGAAAACTAAAAACAAAGAGAGAAAAAAATATATCAATATTAAAAGAAAACAATTGCCGCCAAATGATAACAAACACTGACCTTATCTAACTGGATTATCTTATACAAGCTATCAGGTGACTGGATTATCCCACGAGCTATCAGGTTCTTTAATTAGAGTGACTGCTAAGACAAGTGCTTCAATGTGATCTGCAGCTGATGAAAAAAGTGACCGTTATTATTTTCCTCAAGAAATCAATTAACGCATAGAAAAAAAAGCATGTTATTCCACAATGATGTAAAATTTGTGTACAATGATTGCACTAAAAACGGCCTTAGTCAAGGAATAATAAGATTGTCACTGTGTTGCAAGTAATATAGTTCGCAAATTAATTGACAAACTGAAAAAAAAAAGCAAGACATGTAATAAAGGTGAAAACTAGCTTCCAAGCAAAAATTACAAACTGAGAGATATATATCCCATACACAACGAAGTTATTTATAACAAAAGCTTACTCTAATATGATCTTGAAGAGATGGATCAGAATTCACAATTAGCTGGAGGAGCAGAGGCAATATGCAAGATGACCTAGTGCCAAAATGCTCTCCTGCAGTTCCGGAGGGAATGCACTATTACAGAAAATTTGATACCAAAAACTATACAAACACAAACAATGAATAAAGAAAAGGGCGCAAACCTTGCCAGCATGGATTACAAAAAGGATGACCATAAGCAGCAACACGCAGCCCCTTTGAAACAAATTCCACAAGTCAACTATCATAACTGGAATGTTCACAAGAATACATTTGGAGACTAAAAATTCGTAAAAAGTACAAGTAGGATATTATAGAAAATCCCAACAAGAAAAAAGCATCAACATTACTGTGCACCACTTACTTCTCTGAACCTTGATTTAAAATTTTTTTAAAAGGCAGAAGCACATTTATAAAGGAAAAAAAAAAAGGAGAGGAATACCTGATGGCAATGAGAGAAGTGGTTCTTGGAATGGAATCATCGAAATCTTTATTGATATATACATAATGAACAACATCAACATCATCGATGTCGAAAGCATCGTCTCCACCAGTGTCGAAGTTGTCATCAGTAAATTCATCAGCAGCATCCTACATATCAACATCATCTTCCAAGTCCACAAAAACCTTAAAAATTCAGAGAACAGAAAAAGGAAAAGTAGATGGAAAAATTAAGAAAATTTTCTGTTGAAATAAAAAAAGCACAAATTAGTAAATGTTTTTGCTTCTCCAAGCAAATCAGATAGAGAGAAAAGGACGGTAGGGATCCTTGTAAATTAAGAAAAAAAAAAGGAAGGGCTAATTATGGAAATTAACAGAAATCACAAATTATTAAGTTCATACCCTGTATTTTTTTATGAGCTCATCTCTTTCATCCACAAACACTCAAATATGGCAGTAAAATGCAGGATCGAATTCTGAAGCACCAAAACTCCCTTATCACAACCAATTCATTCGCTGCAATCAAAAAGGAAAAATAACAAACAAAAGTAGAGAAAATCAGCATGCATCTTACTCACTAAATTCAAACTCAGTAATAAAATATAGAGAACTGAAAATTTCTCAGGTGTTAGAATGAATTCCAATATCCCACACCACTTTTCTGGCATTAGAATTCAAAAACTTGTCAGTGCAACAATAAAAGAGAATGTAAAAAAATATATGGCAGAACAAACCGATTATTCTAATAGATTTTGTAGAAGTGCAATCAGAATTTCTTCAGAAAAGACAGTACACATGTTGAAATTAATTTCAAGGCTGTCATTAGCTGTGGGCCTTCAGACATTAACATGACTAGATTCTCCAAGGAGATGGAAAACATCACGTTATGGATGTTGAATGCCAACCTATGAATAAGATTCAAGGAAATCAATACTGGAAGATGTCTTTGCCAAGTAAAACTAGAAGATGTTAAAGGCTGGAACATGTAAAACAATCATACCCTAAAAACAAAGCACAAAGTCACATACCAATTATTAAATGCTACGTACATCATCAGACCCACACTTGTGAGCAAGTGCCTAGACTGCCTTCAGAATTTATGGGTCACAATGCCAAATTATATTTCTTCCACAACACTTTATGTTTCTTTTCTTTCCCTTTGAAAGTTTTCCCTCATCAGCAACTTATTTTGCAGTGCCTGCATTCTGCAAACATTAAATTAAAGCATACAATTAGAAATGCAACTTTCAATTATCAAGTTTCAACGCCAATGAGCAGTTTATTGGAAATATACAAACCTTATTACACATCAGGCTAAAATCTAAACTCTAAAACTTCCAAAACTAAAACCTAAAACCCTAAACCAACCTTGACCCTTGACACTTAATCCTAAACACTAAATCCTAGATCCTAGAATCTAACCCCTAAATCCTAAACAATAAACCTTAGACTCTAACCACTAGACACTAAACACCAGACCCTAAACCTTAGACACTAAACCTAGACCCCCAAACCTTAAATGCGCTGATGTTTGCCACTCGCTAGAAGTCAGCCTTTCCTCGTACCTACCAGAATAAACCAGAAAAATTAGTATCAACTTAAATGAAAACTAAAAAGAAAGAAAGAACAAATAAATCAATAATAAATGAAAACAAAGGCCCCAAATGAGAATAAATACTGACCTCATCAAACTGGACTATCTTATATAAGCTACTAGGTCACTAACCTTATGTGACTGGATTATCCCACCCAAGCAAGCTATCAGTTCTTTGATTTGAGTGACTGCTAAGTCAAGTACGCAAGTACTTCAATGTGATATGGCAGCTGATGACAAAAAGTGAATTATTATTTTCCTCAGGAAATCAATTAAGACAGAAAAAACAAGCATGTTATTCCACAATAATGTATAAATTTATGTACAATGATTGCACTGAAAACGGCCTTATCAAGGAATGAAGATTGTCACAGTATTGCAAGTAACATAGTTAGCAAAATTTATTGATAGACTGAAAAAAAAAGGCAGGACATGCAATAAAGGTGGAAACAAGCTTTCAAGCAAAAATTACAAACTGAGATATGTATCCCATACACAACAAAGTTATTTATAACAAAAGCTTACTCTAATATGATAATGAAGAGATGGATCAGAATTCACAATTAGCTGGAGGAATAGAGGCAATATGCAAGATGTCCTAGTGCCAAAATGCTCTCCATCAATTCCACAGGGAATGCACTCTTACAGAAAATTTGATACCAGAAACTACACAAAAACACAAACAGTGACTAGAGAAAACGACGCAAACCTTGCCAGTATGGATTACAAAATGGATGACAACAAGCAGCAACACGCAGCCCCTCACAAGGATTCATTTTGAAACAAATTCCATGAGTCATCTATCACAACTGGAATGTTCACAAGAATCCCAACAAGAGAAAAGCATCAACATTACTGTGCACCACTTACTTCTCCGAACCTTGATTTAAAATTTTTAAAAGTCATAAGCACATTTATAAAGGAAAGAAAAGAAAGGAGAGGAATACCTGATGGCAATGAAAGAAGTGGTGATTCGAATGGAATCATTGAAATCATTATCGATGTAAACATAATCAACAACATCAACGTCATAGCTGTCAAAAGTATCGTCTCCGCCAATGTCGAAGTTGTCATCAGTAAATTCAGCAGCGGCATCCTACATATCAACGTCATCTTCCAAGTCCACAGAAACCTTAAAAATTCAAAGAACAGAAAGGACAAGTAGATGGGAAAATTAAGAAAATTTGTTGTTGAAATAAAAAATCACAAATTAGTAACTTGTTTTGCTTTCCAATCGAATCAGATAGAGAGAAAAGGACAGAAGGGGTAGGGACAAGTATTGCAAGTAATAACCTTACAATGATTGCACTGAAAACAGCCTTAGTCAAGGAATAGTAAGATTGTCACTGTATTTCAAGTAACATCATTAGCAAAATTTATTGACAAAATGGGAAAAAAAGGCAGCACATGCAATAAAGGTAGAAACAAGCTTCCAAGCAAAAATTACAAACTGAGAAATATATCCCAAACACAACAAAGTTATTTATAACAAAAGCTTACTCTAAAAGCTTACCAGAATTCACAATTAGCTGGAGAAGCAGAAGCAATTTGTAAGATGACCTAGTGCCAAAATACTCTCCTGCAGTTGCAGAGAGAATGAAATGCAGTATTCCAGAAAATTTAATACCAAAAACTACACAAAACACAAACAGTGAACACAAAACAAAAAATGGCACAAACCTTGCAAGCGTGGATTACAAAATGGACGACCTCACAAGGATTCATTTTGAAAAAAATTCCAACAACTCATCTATCGCAACTGGAATGTGCACAAGAAAAAGAAATTAATCGTACTCGCAAACCAAATCCAATGAACAAAAATGAGCAGATTGAAGAATTAAAATTTTTCAAATGGCAAAAGCACATTTAACTTGATTAGCACGAAATATAACTATAACTAAGAAGAAGAAAGAACAAATCATCGAAATCACTAACAGATTACCGGAGGCGTCGATCATCGACTCCTGCCCCAAACAAGAATAAAGAAAGAAAGAAGGAAAGAATTGGGATTTTTGGAGGCAATTTGGGGGACTATAAATACTAAGCTTAGGTCGGCGCCTAAATTTCAACGGTAATATTTTGCATTGGTTATTAAATGATATTTAGTTTTTTTGAACGGTAATATTTTTGCCTTCGAAACGGTAATATTTTGCTGGTCAATTGATTTGTAAAAAGTTATTTGATATTTTTATTAATTTTACCTAATTAAAATTTTGAATTTATATAATATTAAATTTATTTAACTTTGCAAAATGATAAAGATATATTAGTCTTGATTAAGAAAAAACATATTTATTAGAATTTTATATCTTATGAAAATATTAATTATTCAAAAATTGTTTGAAAATAGTGGACTTCTATGAGATTTATATATTTTTTTTAAAAGGTTGGAGTTTAGAAATCAAGCAATACACCGAACCATCTCAACTAGGTTGACACACTTTTATTGTTAACATCATCTTTTTGTAGTCTAATATATAAATGAAATAAAAGTAGAATAAAGTATTACATGAAAGGCAACAGCCTCAAGAGAATCGAAGTAAAGCGATAATATCCTCGCCTACTATGATCAATACAAATCAAATTATCACAAAAAGATGGAGCCAAATCCCACCATTGAAGAGAAGAAGACGAGACCCCATGCCGAGCAAGCAAATCAACTACAGTATTTCCTTCTCTGAAAATATGAGACACCTAGAAATGAATTTGGGAAACAATATGTAGCCATTTATGCAGAATTTTCCAAGGCACTTGGTTAGAATGAGAACAGAATAACTGAACAACGTACATGGAGTCATACTCCAACTATAAATAATTCCATCCCTTTCGCCAAGCAACTTCAACAGCATACATTGCTGCACGAAGTTCAGCCATAAAAGCATAATCCGGCCTAATACTGAAAGCAAAAGCGCCCTGAGGGAACCCAGCTGAAGTCTGAAAAATACCACCAGCTCCTGCATCTCTAGGCGAGCCCAACGCCAAACCATCAATGTTAACCTTGATCCAAGAGGAAGGTGGAGGCTGCCAAGTGACCGAGAGGATTTTTGGAGCATTTCCGGAAATGCCTTTAACGGACATGAGCCTGAGAATGTGAAGATCATCAACATTATTTGACATTTTACCAAGGTGAAAGAAATTACATTCCTTAATAGCTTTCCAAATGAACCGAAGTGCAGCATGAATATTAGGGGATTCATCTTCGAAAATAGCTGCATTACGTGTCTTCCAAATGATGACAATGGCATGAATAATTACCGAACACCATAAAATAGCAATTTAGGAGCTAAAGACATGTCTCATCGCATTAAGAACCAAATCGGAAAGAGAACCAGATAGCAGAATTCTTTTACCAAAAAGTTGAGATATAGCTTGCCAAATAGACGTAGAGAACTTACAACGTGTAAAAAAGTGCTCATTATCTTCATCATGCACAGCACAGAAAATGCATCTCAAAGGAAAAGAAAATCCTTTTTTAACAAAATTGTCATCAGTTGGTAAACGTCCCAACAGAGCCTGCCAGCAAATTAAAGACTGAGATGCAAAAGAAATTCTTTCCAGATAAAAGAATGCCATGGAGTTGAAGGCTGAGAGAATCGAATATGATTATGCATCGATTTTACCCTAAAAATACCATTCGAGATTGTTTTCCAAACACACAAGTCTGAATCATGATTAATGGCAGAAATTTCCTCAATATTTGCTTTAACCATTGCATTCAATAAATGATCAAGATGCCATCTATCGTTAACCAAATAATCCGACACCAAACTAGTCAAACCTCGTTGATCTTTGGCTAGAACCCCAAGCTGATTTACCACCGAAGGGATGATCCACTCATCTCTCCAAAAGTTGAGCTTACTTTATGAGCCAATAAACCATAAAATTTCCAACCAGAGAGAATTATAATGTTGCTTGATTAAAGACCAAAAGGAATAGGTAATATAAGAATCATAGGGAATTCCTTAGGGATAAAGAAAAGAAACATAAAGTCCTTCAAAGTGATCACTTTCCAAGCCATCTTGCTTAACGTTGCCTTATTAAGGCACTTAATTTGTTTAATTCCAATTCCCCCTTTTTTGACCGGAAGACAAGCAAGCTTCCAAGGGACAGTAATTAGTTTCTTCTCATGAATAGAACCAACCCATAAAAAATTTCCTCATTCAACGCTCCATGTAGGAAAGCAAAGAAGAAGGCCATTTGTATATAGCAAAAGAGTGCAACAATGAGCTTGTAATGACTGACTCAATAAGAGTCAAACGGCCAGCCATGGACAAATAATTACCTTTCCACTTAGAAAACCTATTACAAATTTTATCAGCAATAAGTTTAAGCCACTTTCGTTTGGGAGATCTTGAAAATAAAGGCACACCAAGATAGACAAAAGGCAAAGATATTTTCCTTATATCCAACACTTGCCGAAGCCTGGAAATACGATTTTCAAGGATGGAAGCACCAAAATAAAATTTTGACTTTGACCAATTCACTATTTTTCCAGACATATATAAATCTTAAAAGTATTATCAATAGCTCTAAGATTTTGAAGAGAAGCTTTCCCAAAAAAATAAAACATTATTGACATACAAATAATGAGTGGGAAAATAATTATTCCGAGTCTGAAGCATAGGAGTTATAGTACCCTAGTCAACTTTAAAAGAAATTATTCTACTAAGAAAATCCTCAGCCTGACAAAATAACAAAGGAGAAAGAGGATCACCTAGCCAAACGCCACAAGAGCAAGAAAAATAGCCTTGAGCTTGGCCATTAATTAAAATTGACAATCTAGTAGAAAAGAAGAGAGAAAGGATCCAATTTCTGAAATGCAAGGAAAACCCAAAAGCCTTCAAAATATCAAGTAAAAAAATTCCAATCAACAGTGTTAAAGGCTTTGCGATTATCAATTTTCAAAGCCATATTACCTCTAATGCAAAGATTTATTAAGCAAATTTACCCCTTTAGAAGCACAGCAATGCAGTCTAAAATATTGCAACTCTTTAGAAAACCAAATTGCTAATAGGATATGATTCGAGAAGCAATAGAGGCAAAATGATCAGCCAGAATCTTGGTAACAACTTTCATAATGAAGTTGCTAAGCACTATAAGGGGAAATTGCTTAATAGCAATTGCATCATGCACTTTAGGAATTAAAACCATAAAGCTAGAATTAAGTTCAATAGTGATTGTGCCTGTAAGAAAAAAAAACTATGAACAGTAACACAAACTTCTTTATGCACAACATCCCAATATGTCTTATAAAATATATCAATGAAGTCGTTACGACCAGGGGCACTATGAGCATCCATATGGAAGATGGTATCTCGAATCTCATCATTAGAAAGATAATGAATTAAGGACTGATTTTCAGGTTCTGTAACCATACAAGGCACAACGGGCTTAATCAAATAGATGTTTGAATGCACGGAACAAACTGCCTTAAAAAGACTTTGATATAAATCCACGATATGCTGCAATATAGCATTTTTATCATCAATTAAAATCCTGTCCACAAGAAGTTGGTGAATTCCTTGCTTTGGCTTAGATCTTGTAATTTTTTTATGAAAGAAAGAAGTATTACGATCACCCGCTGCAAGCCATTTAACCCTACTACGTTCCTTATAGAAAATCTCTTGCTGCTTAAGAAAATTATCCAACTCTGCATGAGCTAATACCTCTTAGTTTTAAAGATCATCCGAAAGACCTCTTAAAGAAATTTCAGATTGGACATCTTGCAAAATAGAGCTCACCCCTGAATATTATTCTCAAGATGATAAAAAATGTTTTGATTCCAAATTTTTATATCAGCATGCAACTGCTTCAATTTAGCACCAAACAATTGTAGAGGATGAATATTTCCAATAGGAAGAGACCATGAATGAGCAATATACTCTCGAAGAGCTGGATGAGAAATCCACATCACTTGAAATCTGAATCTAGAAAAAATCTTATCATGTAACTCACATTGAAGAAGAATAGGTGAGTGATCATAGTGATGTTGAGGGAGCACAAAGCAAGAAATAACGTTCCAGTGATTAAAGAATTGCAAGTTTCCCAAAGCTCTATCTAGACGACTCTCAATTCGATGAACACAAAGACACCCATTTGTCCAAGTAAAATTAGCACCATGAGTTAGGATATCCAATAGAAGACAATCATCTATGAATTTACCAAATTCTCTACAAGGACCCAAATCCGGAGCTCTCCTAGTCTTCTCATGAGCGCCTAATATAACATTGAAGTCCTAAATGATACACCAACTAGAAGAAAAATTTACATAAAGAGTATAAAGGTCTAACCAAAGATCCATTCGGCGGGTCTGCCAAACACTGCCATAAACTACAGAAATTCTTTGTAAGGTATTAGCAACCGAAACATCAAAAATGATATGCTACTCATGAATATGAAGGGATGATACTATGGGACAACCATGCGTACCCAAAATCCAGATAGAAGGCAAAGGACGAACATTGCAAGCAATTAAAGATAAATTTAAACTATTCCAAAAGGAAGTAGAAATCGAAGAAAAATCTACCATAGGCTCAGCAATACACACAAAATCTGGAGTATACTGACAATAGAAAGAAAATAAAGTTCTTTGGGTATTAGGATTACCCATGCCACGGCAATTCCAGAAAAAGATCTTCATAAATTTAACTTATCTAGTTTTCTCATGAGCGCCTAACATAACAATGAAGTCCCAAATGAGACACCAACTAGAAGAAAAATTTACAGAAAGAGTATAAAGGTCTAACTAAAGATCCATCCGGTGGGTCTACCAAACACTGCCATAAACAACAGAAATTCTTTGTAAGGTATTAGCAACCGAAACATCAAAAGTGATATGCTGCTCATGAATATGAAGGGATGACACTGTGGGACAACCATGCGTACCCAAAATCTAGATAAAAGGCAAAGGATGAACATTGCAAGCAATTAAAGATAAATTTAAACTATTCCAAAAGGAAGTAGAAATTGAAGAAAAATCTACCATAGGCTCAGTAATACACACAAAATCTGGAGTATACTGACAATAGAAAGAAAATAAAGTTCTTTGGGTATTAGGATTACCCACACCACACAATTCCAGAAAAAATCTTCATAAATTTAACTTATCTAGTTTTCTAGGACTTCTTTTTAAAAGAATCACTTTATACTTCTGCATTTTAGTCTGAGCTTTTTTCCTTGTAACAGGAGTCCAAGGCTCCTCTGCAATGTTAGGTTCATCCACCCAAGTAGTAGGATTACATTAATTTTTAGTAGCATCATAAACCTTATCATCTTGCTCAATCTGAAAGGATGAAGGATACTCAATCTCCAAGGGAATATCTCTTCTTGGAAAAAATTCTTCAGCAACAGTATTATGCATCATATTGAGGTTAGTATTATCCCTTTGAGCTGAATTCTCTTTTGATATTCTTGCTCAATCAGTTGCAGCCTCTTGAGCAATTTGATTTCTAAAATTAAGTTTGGCTACTGAAGCTAGATCATCCCTAACAGTATTGATGATACTCGAATATTCTCTTCCAATCTGCCACTGCCACGTGGAACCAAGTACTCCTGTGACAGACACGTGTGCCGCTTTGACCCGCTAACTTCCACGTGGGACATTCCCCTTCTGACCCGGTAAACCCCCTATAGAGGCACCTCCTCATCCGGGGTCTCCCCTCTTTAAGATCCCAGTATAGGGAGGAAATTCCCCCATCTGACTCCATCCTCTCCTAACCAAGAGCCGTATTCGTATGTCCATCACATTGAATGCCACCACTGCTTCCAGCTAACATATTCATCTGTCCCACTCACGACAAGTGCAAATGCAATTTTTCAAATGCACAATATGCCTAAGAGCACTATTATACATATAAGTCACTTCGAATCCAGCATCTCCATTAAACTCCACGAACCACTTGTATGACTCCTCTTTATTCTTATCA
>CATIWK010118468.1:0-15344 GCA_949634005.1 Mallotus japonicus
AAAAAAATAAGAAAATGAGGGATAAACAAAGTAAAATAAACAGAAAAAAGGGAGGACCAAAAAAAGGACAAAGATAAAAAAAAAGAAGGGAAGGAGGAAAAAAGGAAAAAGAAAGAAATGAAAAATAAGAAGAAAATAAAAAAGAGGAAAAGAAAAAAAAAGGAGGAAAAAAGAAGAAAAAGGGAAATAAAAAAAAAGGAGAAGAGGAAAAAAGAGAAAAAAATAAAAAAATAAATGAAAAAGAGGGTTAAATAATAAAATTATAATTATCTATATACTATATCAATATCTATATATATATATTATTAAATGTTGAGATTCAAATTGTATTCATTTACTACCAATCAGGGTTGGTGTAAGTGGTTCGGTGCTCTCATCTCTTAAGTGAGGTCAGGGGTTCGAACACTGCTCATGTATGAAAATGCCTTGATTGGGAGCACTTTACCTTTTCATGGGCCGATCCGGTGTGAGTGGGGATTTAGTCTGAATTTGATAATGTTGTATGGGTTTAAAGGTGTCTCCCATAGTTAAGACCTGTTCAGGATACCTCGTGGGCATACAAAAAAAAATTGTATTCATTTACTAATAAAAGGTAATTAATTCTTGTGATATTGTGTTATTGTTAATTGGTGGATTTTAATATAGAAACAAGACCAAAATTAAAAGTATTTATTGGTCTATATATTTATATGTTACTACTTATTAGGTGATTAGGATTTTGTCTTCCTTGTCTATTTACTTTATTTATGAAATGTCAATAAACTACCATAAAATTAGAATTTATTATCCTATACTTGCTTAATTTGTGTTGATTTTTTTATTTTATACAAAATCGTTTTTTAAGTATCAAAATATGTAAAATTTGCAGGATAATTGAGAAGCAAATCCTTCGCAACGCGTGGATTCACAACTAATTTATTGTAATTAAAAAAAATTAAAACTTTTATATTTTTACAAATTTGTTTTAAAGGTATAATTTATGGTTACTTTATTTTTTAAAAAATAAATTTTATTTTATTTTTTTAATTGTACAAAATACACACAACACACACTGAGTTAGAGACAAAACATACTCCTTTACAAAATCATGACAATTTTATAAAGAATAAATTTTACTTTATTAATAATCACCATTGAATGATTTAATACACTCTCATCTAATAAATGATAAAAATAAAGTCAAAACAAAATAAATAAAAGAACAAAGTTACCTTGCAATTTGTTTGTTTTAAAATAGATAAATGGTGTAATTTCTTTAAAAAAATGTGAGTTATTAATTGAGGACTTCAGGGTGCGAAGATAGCGGGCTTAATTTGAGAGGTAAAGTTGGGCCTACCAAAGCCCTGGACCTGATATTTGAGGCCCAGGTAAATCTTGTTGTTTTCCCTGTTTCTCAGCTCACATCCTGCAAAACCCTGATACATTTGAACTGATGGGACTAGGGTTTAAGGCGAATTTTTTGGGAGTGTAACAGAGACAGAGAGAGGAACAATGGAGGAAGCGGCAACAGAGAAAAAGATTATGCCAGTTTTACCATGGATGAGATGTCCAGTTGACGTTAAGAAATTTAAAGAATGCTCTCTTGATCTCATTCCTTGCCTTGATCCCAGGTATTTACACTACAGTTGCATTTATGTTCTGATTAAGATGTTTATAGCTGTTGATAATTATTGTTGTTAGCTGATGTAATTGCAGGTTAAAATTGGCTTTAGAGAAGATGAATTTCACATCGTTGTTTCCAGTTCAAGTTGCTGTTTGGCAGGAAACAGTAGGACCTGGTAATTTTGAAAGAGACCTTTGCATCAATTCACCTACTGGAAGTGGTAAAACTTTAGCTTACGCTTTACCTATAGTTCAACTGTTGTCAACGACTCGTTCTATCAGGTGTCTTCGTGCATTGGTTGTTTTGCCGACTCGCGATTTAGCCTTGCAGGTTAACATTTATTTGTTGTTTGGTGGAGTAATTGCTTAAATGGATGTCAGTGTTCCTTGCAAAATGGTTTATTTACTTTGTCTGATTCAGGTAAAACAAGTTTTTGCTGCACTTGCTCCTGCCGTGGGCTTATCTGTTGGTTTGGCTGTTGGTCAATCTTCAATTGCTCGTGAAATTTCTGAGCTCATTAAGAAACCTACGCATGAGGCTGGGATTTGTTATGATCTAGATGACCTTATTCTTATGCAAGAGTTAGAGAGTTCTGTGGATATTTTGGTTGCCACACCTGGGAGGCTTATGGATCACATTACTAACACGAAGGGATTTACGCTTGAGCACCTTCGTTATCTTGTAAGTAGCAGAATGTGCTACCTTCCAATTTACATGTTTTTTTAGCCATTGTTTGCTGAGGCTAAATTGTGATAAAAATTTTGTAATGCTTGCGAGACAACTCCTTTGCATTAAAATGACTAATTCAGTTGTACACATGCAAGAGCAGAGGCTAAAGCTTTTAGAAATTTATGCTTTTAAATTTTAACTGTTTGCTATGTAGTAAAACGTATTCTTATAGTTAAGCTATTTTAGGTTGTTGATGAAACAGATCGTTTGCTCAGGGAGGCATACCAAGCTTGGCTTCCTACAGTGCTCAAAATGACTAGTTCTCATGATGAAAGTATCCTTCCTCAGGCTAATAATATCTTTGCTTCCACATTTGGTCCTTTGAAAACCATAAGAAGATGGTTAGTGCTCTATCTACATCTTCGTCCTTTTCATCCATTTTAAAAATTTACTTTCTTTGGTGACAAGCATGGTTTCATGCATCATGTGTTTGCGACAATATACGCCTTTTCAGTCTGGTCAATGCAATCGTACTTGGGGCCTGGCGATGTTCAAATCGCATGGTTACTGACTTGAAATGATGCTATGACATTATCATTTTAGTTAGAAGCATCATTCAGTTTCTTTGACTGGATCTGCACCATTGTTAAGATTTCTCTGTATCATTATGGTGCTTAAAGATGGTTCAAATTCATCTTGTCCTATACTTCACTTATAATTATCATTTGTATTTGTTTAGTGGTGTTGAAAGGGGTTTTAAGGGAAAATCTTACCCTCGGCTTTCAAAGATGGTTCTATCTGCCACATTAACCCAAGATCCAAGCAAGCTTTCTCAACTTGATCTGCATCATCCATTGTTCTTGACAACTGGGCAAAGTCGCTATCAGCTGCCTGAAAAGTTGGAATCCTATAGAGTGGTATGGTTTTGCAACTATAATTGTAAGCTTGTACACTTTGTGGCTCTTCCTACTCCAATTTAAGCTAGTGGCTATTGATTGCAGGCACACTATTATATTCGCCTACTTTAAACCATGGAATATGAAAAGATATGTGTAATGAAATTTGAGACAGTTACTTTATGCATCCCATGTTATTTTTGTCTGTGTATTTTAAAATAATTGTACATGATAGGAAAAAGGTTATAATTATTGAAAAATATCCAAAATACATAGGCTTAATTGTTCTTACTTTTGGTTGGGAGATTTTCAAGAAGAGCAGACTTTAGGTTGTGCAGGAAAGTATATTTTATGCCAGGAGTATGTTGAAAAATGTAATCGCTATCAAGTTTTCTCCGCTGAAATCAAATCTCTGCATCTCTCATGCAGATTTGTGAGCCCAAGCTGAAACCTCTATACCTGATAGCTCTTCTACAAAATTTAGGAGGAGAGAAGTGCATTGTTTTTGCATCATCTGTGGAATCAACTCATCGGCTCTGCACCTTATTAAAATTCTTTGGTGATTTAAAGGTGAAGATCAAGGAATATTCAGGTCTTCAGCATCAATCTGTAAGAAGGTAATTTATCTACTCTTATTTTGTGATTAAGGGATCTAAGAAAATTGTCTTCTTGATAGAAGGATAGTTATATTCATAAGATCTCTACTGAATAAGTTTCTTTGGTGATATTTAAAATATCCTATTAAAAGAAATAGATGCAGATGTTCTCAGAGCTATTTACTTCAAAGCATGATGCATCATCAGAAAATGTACTGTTGTAAAATGTGATGAAAAAAGTTATGATATGTTTGTAGTTCATATGTAAATTTACACTTGATTTGGCATTATAGCAGAGCTTCTTGAACTGGGGAAGCCTTTATGGGAGCTTTAGGTGGATGGCATATAAGCTGGCATCTTTTTGTTGTTCTGACACCTTATGCTAAATAAAATTTATTGACATATGATAAACAATGATAAGGAAGGATAATGAGGTTATCAGGTGGTTTCTTTATTATGTGGTAAAACTGGAATATAATGCAAGTAAACACACTGCAGCAAGACCTTGAAGGCCTTCCGGGAAGGAAAGATACAAGTACTTGTTTCTTCTGATGCAATGACTCGTGGGATGGATGTTGAAGGGGTGAGAAATGTCATCAACTATGATAAGCCTACATATATAAAGACGTATATTCATCGAGCTGGTCGGACAGCAAGAGCAGGCCAGGTTGGCCGTTGTTTCACATTGTTGCATAAAGAAGAGGTATGATGTTCATGTTAACCTGACTAGGAAAGTGTTGACTATCTGCCTGGCTGTTGCCTCCAATTTCTTTTTTTTTTTTTTTTTTAAACTTTCATCAAAGGGCTTAAGGAAAGTTCGATGTCAAAAGCAATCATCTTATCCTGGTCTAGATATTCCTTTCGTTAATAGTTATGGAAATTATCTACCATTTTAATTGTTACAGGTAAGGCATTTCAGGAAACTGTTATTGAAGGCTGACAATGATTCTTTTCCAGTTTATTCTCTTCCTTCCAGTTCCATCGAGACTCTTCACTCTAATTATGAGTCCGGTAATTTCCTGAAATTTTTTGGCTTAGGATAAGCTCACAATTTTTTTTAAATACCAGTTTTGTGTTTGGGTACTGGTCCAATCACGTTGGAACATATCCAATTTGGATTTGCTTATCTGGCAAACTGACTCAATTAGATGAATTTGAGAATTCTAAACCTCTTTCTATACCATAGTGTTTAATGTAAGGACCACCCAAAATTATCTTGTGGTATATCGACTGAGTTCATTTCAATTGATCTGGCTTGTCACATTCCTAATATCAAATATACCAGACAGTATTGATGATGGTTTTGCACCTGTTTAAGAGCAAATATATTTTGAAGACACTGTAATAAACATATCATGCATAATGAAAAAGATATTTAAATGATATCCTGCTAAAGGTCCAGCTTCTCTTGTTTGGATAAGGAACCATGCAAATTTTGCTTAATTTTCAAAGGTCATTTGAATTTGATGCACCAAGAGCACTGAGCCTTGCTTTCCTTTTGGATGTGGCAGCATTGCAGAAACTAAAAGAGAAAGTTAAGTTAGAAACATCAAGGAAGCGCAAAATTGGTTTCAAATCTTCAAGGACAGACAAAGGAGAGAAGAGAAGAAAAAATTAACTAAGGGATTGCTTCATTAATGGATCTGCTTGTTTTGTCTCATAGTCATTGGATGTACAGGTTAGTCAAGCATGCTGAATATTAAAATATCTACAAATTTTATTATTTTGGCATGGAAACTCATGAGAATTGTTTAAAGTATACAATTCTTTTTATGTGCCACAGCCAGTTATATTTCGCGTCTTTTCTTCATGGTCAAAATGCAATGATCAGTGTTGTGTAGCATGATTCTAGATTTGTGCATGAGCATAAGGAATGTGCCTGTATTATTGTAGAAATTACTGTGATTTACTGTTGCACATTGTAAGCTTAATTATTTGAAATTATAGAATCTCAGTCCAGGAGTGTACAGAAACTTTGTTGCAAAATACTGTAGGAATACCAAAACATGGTTTAATCACCATTGATACAGCAATGCAGACAGTTCTGATATCTGGGAGATGAAATTGGAACTCAGTAATAGATATCCATCATTAATTGGAAAACAAGAAAACAAGAAAAATTGCATGATGGTTGTAATATAATTTATTATTATGCCTAATGTGTAATTATATCAACTACTTGAAAATATGCCTTATCTAGGATCATTGTTGTCTCAAGTATACATATGAGAGAGAGAACGAGAGAATAAAGATAAAAAGACTGCATGGTTTCAATTTGGGGCTCTTAAATACTAGTGTTGTTTTCATGCCAATGACGTTTTAAACAGAAAAATTTTTACAGTATGTGATGGTGAATTATGCGTTGTCAGTGGCAGTTCATGGGTGTTTATTGTTGCAATTGTAGCATACTAGCATATATTGTGATAACTGTAGAAGCTAGAGCCACATGATGTGGTTGTATAGCATCACATGTTAGAAGTTGGAGCAATGTGACGTCTGTCATTAAGGTGGCAGTGAGTTGATGCTGGGTTGGGGGTAGATTTGAAATTATAAATACAAGTAAAAAGCATTTCAAGGCAATTTGAAAATTACCATGATTAATGGTTTCATGTGTCTTGTTCCTTTTTTTCCAAAAAAAGAAGTCCATTGAGACTATTTGGAGATCTGACTGCATGAATGATTTTCAAAAAAAGAATTTACAAACTAGTCCAACATGACAACCCAAATTAAGTTGGACGCTTAGAATCATTAAATCTTATATGATATTTTAATTGCCAAATTATCTGTCACTAATATATTTAGTGTAGATGGTAACTGAAACCTGGGTTGAAAAAATACTTTTCAACATTTCACTAGGTACATGCACAAATGAAAAATTTCAAAACTTCAACTAGCTTTCTGATTATTGCTGAAAATTTTCTGCTATGTACAACATTGAAAATACAACAGAAACTTTCTTCCATCATTATGTTGCTTAATAACTGCAACTTTCAAAACCATTTTCCTCCCAATTCCATCACTGAAAAACAACAAAAGTGGGAGGTTACAGGCCGAGAATGCATTCTCAACAAATTAAAAACGAATTTCAAAGTAGTTCTTAGTTTTCAAAGATTGAAAAAGATCTTTGAACGCGTCTGGAAAGGTAATTGGAGTTAGTAGCAGCAGCAGCAGAAGCAGAAGCAGAAGCAGCACTAGTTCTATCAGAAGTAGGAGGTGACCTAGGCGAAGTGCCAAGAGGATTGCTTGAGCTAGCATCTCTCTCTTCTTCATTAATTGTATCCAGCATCTTTGATGCTCTATGCCTCATGACACTAATATATTGTGGTGGTGCAACCTCTGTAATAAACTTTGCTATGCGTGAATTGGCCATTGTTTTCTAGTATATTGTTATGGAGAAGAGCTTAGGAAGAGAAAGAATAGCTGAAAGAAAGAACCCAAGGAGGGGAATTGTTTGTAGTAGAAGGTGGCTTAGTTGGGATGAGCATGAACTCAAGCTATGGGTGAGATTTATAGGGGCATGTTTAGGCTTAAATTGTGCCACTAGTCATAATCAAGAGAGACATGAGTGAAACCACAATTTACCAGTTAGTGCCGTCACCCACTTTTGATATTAATTGGACAGCATTGATGCCTGCATGATAAGTTTAGCAGATAACCTCTTAGTGGGCCCATGTCTCTATTAAGTGTCACACCTTGTATGGAGAATTGAATTATCTCAAAAGATATGGTTTTTGTTGCAATCGTTAGTTTCCAATTTTTTCGCTTTTCTTTGCTTAACAGGAGCACCCAGTTTTCTGCCATCTGTCTACCCTGTAATGTTCTAATTACTTGCATAGTTCTCCAGGAAAAATAGTTATGGCTGGATGTGAACAGCAATACTAACAGGAATTTTCTTCATAAAATTCTTGCCTCTTGGGGGATAAAAGGGCCATACTTGGCTGGCTGGCAATTTTGTTCTCGTAGAAGGAAATTTGACACTTAGATTCTTACCATTTTGAATTGTGTATTGCTAATTTTGACTTGTACTCTGATTAGAAAAATCATGCATATATTCAGAGAGGGAGGAATGAGAAAACATTTGTCCTCTAGCATATGCGTAACTGCTAGTCTGCTGATTATTTGGATGTAATCTGAGACGAGTAATTAGAAACTGGTCTTGGAAGCAGTCTCCTTTAAAAGACATTAAAATTTAAAATTATTGTTAATTAATGCTTAATAACATTCTAGAATTTTTGTATCAAGCAACTCAATTGTAAGTTAAATTCAGTCAGTGCTTGCTGTGTACTTGCAGAAATAAGTGTTTTTTTTTTTTCCCCTTTTTCTCTATTTGATTTTTTTAAAATCCTGGGTCAAATGATGCTGCAAATTGTTGAGCTCGAGTTGGACTAGTCAAACTAGAACTTGTCCACCACATTCCACACCTGGTACATTATGGCGACAGTGAGAAATTCCTTTTCGTTCTAATTTTAAATCTTGAACTTCTACAAACACGCGCTGTGGTTAGAATTTCATATAGGATGATAGTAGGACTTCAATTCTTTGGCTAGTGGTAAACTTTTGGCTTATATAAAAGGGAAGTGAGAAATCTATTCTACATTGTTGGTAAAAAATATTACTCATTGGATTCACTGCGCTTATGTCAAAACTGGACCCTGTATGAAAATATTTTGCATTTTATTATAATGATTAATGACTATACACAAAAGTATGTGTTCATTTTATTTATGCAGAGTAACTAATTATCGTTAGGTTATGTTTAGTAGACTATAATAAAATATGACTAGGTAGTTCAAATTGATCATTTAGAAACTTTCCATGAATCAAGTGTGTTAAGTTTATACCCCTTTAATGGCAATTCAAAATTGTGTTCCATAGAAAATTTTTTGGTTAAAACTAAATTAGGTTGTTGAGGAGTGCATAAAAATATCTTTGGGTTAGGCGGCTGTGGAAACATATACAAATATCTAGTTCTAAAGTCTAAAAATTCCAGTATATTTGGCCATTGCAACTTGAATTGCTTTACCAAAAAAGTGTTCACTGAAAGTAGACATGGCTGTCAGTGTCTACCTGCATTTTTGTGCATGTACGGCACAAAAATGAAAAGCTTTCAAATAAAGCTGGAGAAAAGTGTTGAAATGATAACATTAAACTATGTGGATTTCAATATTTGTTTTATTTCGTTTTCATATTAAAGAGTCTATCAAGTTTTAGGATGCATGGTAGAGGTTAATTCTCTTTTACTTTCTATAAATTTCTCTTTTCTATATGATTTAAACCTAAAAAGTTTTGAGATTAAAAGTCTCAAATGCAAACTATTGGTCAGGGTATCCTTCAAACCAACTTCCACTTCAGTAACGTTAAGAAATTATGATGTAATTCTATGTGAATGAGTCTTGAAATGAAGTTCTTTTGCAACTTAGAGCCAATAGGATTAGGGTCCTTTGATGCTAAAATATATATATAAAAATTCCCTCAATCTAAATGTACATCACGGGCCTAAACAAGTTACTTTAGAAATCAGTCAATAGTTTAATCTAATCAATTTTGTATCTAATTAACTCAACCCAACTTAGAGTCTAACTAGTTGAATTTGAGGTCTTACCGCATATTCTTATGGAAGGTTGCGGCCAGTACATGCTCATTATCAGTTTCAATGGACCTACAAAATCACATGCACATAAAGAAGCCATGGCATTACTTTGTAAGGATGAGTTGAGTCTTCAATGGATACGGATGATGTTCCACTACACTCATTTCACTATACTATGGCTCTTCGATTAAATTTGACTTTGTCTTTGTTGAACAAACCATAGAAATTTCATTGCCCTCTTATCCAGGGCAATAAACAGTCACAGACTGAGCAGCCAAGGACCACATTTTAAAAGTTCATTTTTCTACCTTTTCCAACTTGAATTCAGAACTTTTGAGAAATTCGGTCTTTCGATTTTATCATTCTTATCTCACTTGGACATCTGTGAAAGAACCATATGTGATCGTGTTTGATAAAAAAAGACAGGGCAGCAACAACAGAAAGCAATGTATGTATCAGTATTAAAATGGATAAATACTCTTAAAGTGACTACATGTTTGTATTAGGGTTTCATGAATTCAAAAAGTTTCCATGGGATACATTTATGAATGCGTGTTGGATTTCATTGGATGTGGGCACATGTTATAGCAGAAAGGATGTTTACCATTCATAATCACAAATTCATGAATCATATGCTTAAACATATGGAGAAGCTCTGCATACATTGTTTGGTTATTTGTTTTGATTCAACTGTTTGATGAAGTTATTTGTTAGTATATTTTAAAATGCTTCACAAAGGTATTGATTTTTTTTTTTTGGTGAAAAAATGATACTGTGGTGCTCATAACCGAAAAAAAACCCAGTAGGAGTTGATGAGTATACATGATGTTGATGGTGGACTTATAAAAGATACCTTGTTTGATGGCGTTTCAAGGTTCATTAACCTTCTATGAAATTTGGTGTTTTGTTTAGCGTTTGTTTGACTTCAGAAATGTCAGGATAGAGTGAAGATGATATAGATGTATGTACATGGAAATTTTAAGCAGTGCAGACAGCTTTTGCATCTCACCACCATGTTCTAGCCGACATAGAATCTGGCATAGACTAAGGGATCTAATGGAGGCTTTAACATGGAAAAGGAGATGACTGCATATTTCTTAGTCTTTGCCTGACAAATTAGGTTATTCAGATAGTCATGGGTTTTGATTGCGATACATTGTCATGCCCTTTTCCTCTTTAATGTTTTTGAAAAGTAAAATAGGTGCCCAGATGTGTGCTAAATGGCATCATTTGGCATCGATGACGTAGAAAAGCATGTAGAAGTAGAATGGATCTAGCTGAGGTTTATTCTAGCTACTTAAGTGTATTACACAACTGCAAAATAACAAGCATTTTAATGTTTTACAAGAAGATATAATTCTTGTCACTCATCTAATAAGAATAAAAATTTTCCTTAAGGTTATCTCTGCCTGCTTTTGTTACTAATTAGGCTGGTGCCTGTGCTATTTCTGAAATGCTTTTAATAGGAAGCCATTGACTGATTGCTCCATTGTCTCAGTGATTCCAGATAAACCGGTAAATCAATAACCAGAAAACAAATATAAAAAGAGAGAGATTAATGTTTGCAGGAGTTAAAAACAAATAATTTGCATAAATTGCACGTGCAGGTGATGACTTAGTTCAATGGAAAGTGCATGAAGAGAAACCTCCCATCCTAGTTTATGGAGGAGAAGCAGTTTCTCAACCTGTGGTTGTAATGGTTCTCTTTCATTAATGCTTTGGAAACTATTTGTTTTTCTGTTTTTGTTATTCTTCTTAAACTAAAAATAAAAACTATAAGAAATCAAGTTTAAATACAATGTAACACAAATTAAAGCACTTTCTATGAGTTTGTTTTTTTTTAAAAAAAAATTGTATGTAATGCTTAAAAAAGAGAATTTTTAGTTTCTTAGATGAAACTTTTTCTTTTATTGTTATTATTTTTTTGGTTTACAAAAGGGAGGAAGAAAAATCCCAACTTTAACGTAACAAAAGAAAAAGTTAAAGTTGAAATATATATTTACAATCATAAACTTATAATTATTTTGATAGAAGAGATTAAACTAATGTGTAACTACTATATTGAAATAATCTTATAAAGATTCTTTTCAAAAAAAAAAAAAAATCTTATAAAGAAATAACCATTATATTTCACCATTTTCTACTCATTTTATTATGTTGAAAAAGGAAAATGAATTGTGCTATTTAGCCTAACACTTATATTAACTTTTTATACCGTCTAATTTTAATATTGTATTATTAATAACAATTATTTTTTATACTATGTCTGGTTTGTTTTGTTGAGTTTCATATTTTTCTCTTGTTTATCTTTCAATTTTTGGAAGATTCGGGTGATTTTAGTGTTTGTTTATTGTAAATCTTTTGTATTTCTCATTCTTCAGTGAATTTATGTTGTTCAAAAAAATATATATATATTGTAAAAATAATTTTTAATAAATTGAATATATCAAATCAGATGATATAAAAAGTTAGGACAAAATATTTCCAAAAAAAAAAAAAGTTAGGACAAAACATTGAATTAAATAACAATTCTTTTGTACTTAATTAAAAGAAGTACAAATTAAGTTCTATTATATCAGTCATTGAAGTTGAACTACATGAAAGTTGCTTTCTTCCTTTATTTTCTCCTGCGGCTGGTTGCTGAGCAGTCCTCATCAGCGCCACCGCCACCTCTAAAGCTACAGCTATATGTATTCAAGAAAAGACAGCAGCACAAAAGTGCACTAACATCACATCACATGCACCTTGTCAACCAGGGCAAAACAGTTTATTTTCATGAATCATAATTGGTTTAAAAGTAGACTTTTGGGGTTGAGGAAGGGACTTGGCTTGTGTCTATAGGCTGTAGCAGCCTGCATATGGAATTGTTCAAAAGAAAAAAGTGTAAGAAAGAATCGTGGGTCTCTCAGCAGAATTTGAAGCAGACCAAACGGAGAAGAAAATGACCCAGAAAAGGATAGCTGTAAATTTTGCAATCAATCACTAAAGTAATGCCAATTCTGTTTTTTCTCGCATCAATGGCCCCATCCCATCTTGCACTAATCATTTGCTAGCTAAATCCACCTCCACCGCCTCTAATTACGCTTCATGTGTATATGAATATGTATGCATTGCGACTATATTGTCTTGTATTTATATATTTTATTTTTGCTTTTCGATTACTAACCAGCTACTATATATATAGAAGTAGGTGGGTTCACTTGCCATGAGCAAGCCTGCCTTACAGGGCAAGTTTTGAGGGATCTTCGCATATCAAATGGATAAGCTCAACAAAATTGATAAACTCTTGGAAGCCTAAGCCTATGTGACCAAATGGAATTTGTATTTGTAGGGATTTTTCCACATTACCTCTCCTTCAAAATGTTATCTACTCAACCATATGCCAAGTTGATAGGTTAATTACACTTATTGGTTCTCATTAATAATTTTATCCAATATATGAATGATACTATTTTTCCAGGAGTAGGGAACAAAAGGAGAGAGGCTGCTGATTTTTTATTAGAGAGGGCAAATAACTTTCATTCTTTTTTATATTTGATAGAGCTTCAGAGAGTTTTTTTTTTTTTTTAAATTTAATATTTTTTTCATTTTGATCCTTTAAACTTAGCATTTTTTTTTTATAAGTCGATGGAATTTATTTACAAGTGGATCATTTTAATACTTTAATTTACTATAATTTATAAATATTTTTTAAATAATTTAAATATCTAAATAATTTTATTTTAATTTATAAAAATATTATTTGGATATTTTAAGTAGTGTTAGAAAATATTAATAAATTTTACTTTTATTAAATTTAAATTTTTAAATAATTGGTTTAATTTATTAAATTTAGATTACAAATAATTATTTCTCTCTATATATAAATAATTAGTCCGTCATATATGTTAGTTACCTAGTTGCTGTAATGTTATCGTCATCATATATGCAAAGGTGAGGTAGTATCTAATAAAGAATTGATATTCGAAATCACAAATTTAATTATAGCATATGTGATGATGGATGTTACTGTATATGATATCTATAAAATGTCACTATATTTATATAGTAGAAGATAAAAAAAATTGTTCGAAAAAAAAGAAGATAAAAAAAATTAGTGGTTTTTCTTTTAAATTTTTACTCTTATATTTTTTATGGCTCATTAAATATATAAAAAAAATAACTATATAATATAACGACACACTATAGACATTACCATATATAATAATATCTAATATTACATGTTTTACTTATTATTTTATGGTAGAGCAAAAATGAGATTTATGAACACTAGTTAAATAAATTATGGATAATAATTTATGTAGCTGATAGCTATATGAATAATAATGCTTACAGGAAGTGAAATTCTTTTTACATCATCCTCTTCTATTTGTATGCTCCTATATATGGGACCATATATATAATTTTAATAAAAAAAAATTTATCTTTTTTTTTTTTTTTTTTTTTTTTTTTTTGCATCAGATGTATCCGATATCCACTATCCCATGAGACTCGATTAATCCGGATTCGACCCTGGTAGGACCGTGAAGAGCGACAAAGGTCTCTTCATGAGTATTTAATGTTTCTGCATACGCTAAATATCGAATCCGAGACCTAATTTAAGCGGCATCAGACCCCAACCATCTAATTCAACGCTCATAGATTAAAAAAAAATCATAAAAATTTTATCTTTTAATGTACATAAACGATAGATATCACTATTCATTTTCCATAAATTATATACTAGAGGCCAAAACATTATCTATAAATGGCATCATTGTGATTTATAAGAAAACCTAGGGACATTATAACTATTATTACTCCTATATAAATGAAGCGCACTATTAGGAATTTAGCCAACGAGATCCCCCTTTCCCCAAACTAAAAAACTTGAATGCTTACTGCTTAGTACGTAGGCAGGCCAAAAACACAAGCTAAGAAACATGGCAACATCTAAATCAGCTCCATTCACAACCTCATCAATCTCTATCCAGCCAAGTCTTCTCCCACCCAAGATTCAAGATCCTAAGCCCTCTCTCAAGACACCATTCTCCGCCGTTGCACCGGCTTGCTATATCGGAGTCTCTAGAGTACATATTCAAATAACCTTGGAAACCATTTATGAAGAAGAAGAAGAAGAGGAATGCATGGAGATGAGTCAGAAGTTTTCTTCATCATCTTCATCTATCTTTTCTGCTAAATCAACTTCTTGTTTCTTACAAGGTCAAGTAATGCCTTTGTCATCTTGTAGTCATAGCTTGGGGTGTGCTTAAAGTAGCTAGAGCGCAAGTCACACCACACTCCATTAATAACAAGTAGTAACGAGTTAAAAAAAAAAGAAGAAATTTTTACCTACTGCGATCGAATGGGCAGATTTGTAATTATAACTATTAGAATAGGTAAAAATTTCTCGCAAGCTAAATCCATGAAATATTTTGTTTAAACTCATGGGTTTTATTATTAGGTTATTTTGCAAGTATCTAGTTGTAATATTTACTTGGGATTTAAATTTTTATTATAAACTCAAGTAAATTATATATGCTAAGTCATTTTTGTACTGCACTATTTTAAGTGGCCTTTGAGTTAATTATACATAATGTAATTGTAATTTTTTAGTATCTATTTTAATTAATGTAATTGTAATTTTTTAGTATCTTTAATTGTAATTTATTCCATTGAATTAGCATAGAATTAGAGCGTCTGCGTATATATATATATATATATATATATATAGTTAAAACAAAAAAAATTAAAATACCACTTTTTTTGCTTGTGGATAATTATTTTCTAAATGAAAAGGACAAGAAAATCGCTGGTCTTCATGGGTATGATGTAATTATTTATCATCATGGTCGTCATTATTATTATTATTATTATTATCATTATCATTATTTATTTCCTTGGTGACCTCTAGAGTAGGGAATTTTGTTAGCTACTCTACTGAACCAAGTAATCATCCCACCTCAGCACAGGAGTAAGCTTAAAGGACATTTGAACGTACGAAAATAAAT
>CATIWK010118474.1:0-10285 GCA_949634005.1 Mallotus japonicus
TTTGCTCAACATGATTTTCTATAGAAGACAGTTGTTGTTCTAGCAACCTTTTGAAAAATTTTTGTTTCAGCTTCATGTCTCGTCTTCTTTTGATCATCTTGTATAATGACCACAAACCAACAAGTAATAACAGGAATCCAACACCCGATCCACAACCTGGGATTTTGTAAAAAAAATTTGTTAATTTGGATTTAGCAATTTGGTTCAAAAAATTGAATTGATCGATGCTTACTCTTTTTATTTTTGGCATGTGTATTTCACTTGCTAAATTTTGTGCCTATTTGATTCAAAAATGAAAGTTGTATATTTTTTGAGTTGAAAAGGTAAATAAAAAAAAAAAAAATAAAAAAAAAAAAAGGATTTTTTGCCTCAATACAAACAAGTTCAAGGGCCAATTTGAGCTTTTGTCTTAGAATATATAATTCACCAAAAAGATCATTCAAAATTAGGGCTAAGTACGGAACGGAGAAAATATAGAACCGAACCAAAAATCCAAACCAAATAATTTTAATTCTGAACTGAACCAAATTTTATGACTAATTTGGTATGGTACTTGATATTTACAAAAAACCGAATCGAGAACAGTACTGAACCGAAAACCGAATATAGTACAGAATATTAATTTAATGAGTAATATATAGATATTAATAAATAGTAGTAAGTATTAACTTAATTATATACTTTTAATTATATTGTCAAATAATATCCATAGGTATAATAATATATGATAAAAATTAATATGTTTTGTGATTAAAATATAATAAATAAATTGTTAACAAAATATTTTTATTAATTTTATTATTATATTGTTACTACTACTACTACTACTACTATTATTATTATTAAATTAACAAGTAAAAATATGAAATGTCTATTATAATACAATTTGAACTTAAAATATAAAAATAAAAATTCACATTGCATAGTTTCAAATAATTCAATTAACAAATAAGAATGCGGAATGTCCATTACAACACATTTTAAACTTAAAATATGAGAAATAAGAACATTATTATTATTATCAACAACAAGTAAAAATGTCTAATGCCCATTTTATTTCAATTTAAACTAAAAATATGCAAATAAAAAAAATTAACATTGTATAATTTCAAATTTTATAATTTTTAATTAAAATATGTTGTTATTATCATATTTGATAACATATTAATTATTATTTTTAGTAAGTAATCTAATCTTATTGATGTATTTTAAAATTAATGAGCTAAATAATATTATTAAATTTAATAACTTATTAATTATTATTGTTATTAAGTAATATAATCTTATTGATATTATTTAAAATTAATGAGCTAAATAATATTATTATAATTATTATTTTGCCACATAATAATATATAGACATATATTATAAATAACTTAAACAACGTAGTTTTACCCAAAACTACGTCGTTTTGATTAAAGTAGGCAATGATCTTACAAACAAAAATAAGAGAAGATAATGTATTTTTATTAATTAAAATATATTGCTATTATTATATTTAATAATTTACTAATTATTATTGTTATTAAAATTTAATCTTATTGATATTATTTAAAGGCAATGCGATAAATAATATTATTAGAATTATTATTATTATTGTGTGTATATATATATAACCAAAACAACATATTTTTACTCAAAATTATGCCGTTTTGATTTGTACTTGTGAATAATAAATATAATTTTAGTTAATATACAAATTTGTCTATTACAAAAATTTTTGAATTTTTGTTTTGAACTGTACTATATCGATCTGTTTCAATAGAATCGAATCTTCATTTTGAACCGTTCAAAAAAATGAGATAGTAACGTACCGGCATGAATATTTTTAAATTAGATACTAATAGTAGAGATTTTATTTTTAAAATGTCCAAAATATATAGTATGATTTTGAAAATTTTAAATTCCCAAATTTCTAGCTGTTAGTCCAATTTTAATTTAAGTTTTTTTTTTTTTTTTTTTTTGGGTCGAACAAATTGGCCCAAAAAATTAACCGTTTCACAAGCTAAATCAAATTCAATTTTCACTTTCCTTCAATTTCTCGACAAACAAACAGAAAAACAATCCAACTGTTTACTCCCGTCATTTATCGCCTCCACTCGCTGGCTGGCAAAAACCCACCTAAACCCTTAACACCAAAAATCCAATGGCACAATCATGAAAATACTTCGCTCCTTAGTCAACCAAATCTCGAACCCTAAACCCCCATGGAAACAGCATCTCCACTCTTCCGTCACGGAAGAAATTGCGGTCTCCAGTGAAGTTCTTACTATCGTTAGCACTATCAACCCGATGGAACCGGCTTTAGAACCTATGATTCCATTTCTCTCGCCTTGCATTGTCTCTTCTATAATTGAAAAACCGCCAAATTCCCTATTGGGTTTCCGTTTCTTTATCTGGGCATCTAAATTCAAGCGTTTTCGATCATGGGCATCTCACAGTGTTATCGTTGATATGCTCACTAAAGAGAATAATGGGTTTGAATTGTATCGGCAAGCTCTTGAGGAAATAAAAAGATGTGGGTTTTCGATATCAGCTGATGCATTTACTGTTTTGATTCAAGCTTATGCGAAGATGGATTTGGTTGAGAAAGCTGTGGAAGCTTTTGAATTGATGAGGGATTTTGCTTGTAAGCCCGATGTCTTTACTTACAATATGATGTTACATGTTATGGTGCGTAGAGAGGTTTTTTTGTTAGCTTTAGGCCTTTATAATAGAATGTTGAAGCTTAATTGTTTGCCCAATAGAGCTACATTTAATATTTTGATTGATGGAATGTGTAAGAGTGGGAAAACTCAGAATGCACTTGAGATGTTTGATGAAATGTCAGAGAGAGGAATTGCACCAAATAAAATTACATATACTATAATCATTTCAGGTTTATGTCATGCTCAGAAGACAGATGTTGCTTATAGATTGTTTATTGCGATGAAAGATCGTGGTTGTAGTCCTGATTTTGTTACATATAGGGCTTTGCTTCATGGATTTTGTGAGTTAGGTAGAATTGATGAGGCTCTTACACTTTTAAAGAATTTTGTAAAAGATGGATATGTGCTTGATAGGCGGGGATATAGTTGTTTGATTGATGGGTTTTTCAAGGCTAGGAGATATGAAGATGCTCAATTGTGGTACAGGAAAATGAGTGAGTGTAATATTAAGCCTGATGTTGTCTTGTACACTATAATGATGAAAGGATTATCAAAAATGGGAAAGGTTAAGGATGCTATAAGATTGTTGAGTGAGATGACTGACAGAGGTATAGTTCCTGATACTCATTGTTATAATGCTTTGATTAAAGGTTCTTGTGATATTGGTCTATTGGATGAAGCAAAATCACTCCATCTTGAGATTTCAAAGAATGATTGCTTCCCTAACGCCTGCACTTATACCATTCTCATTTGTGGTATGTGCAGGAGTGGGCTAGTTGGGGAGGCAGAGCAAATATTCAATGAGATGGAGAAACTTGGATGTTATCCTTCTGTAGTTACATTCAATGCTCTTATCGATGGACTTTGTAGGGTTGGCAACCTTGAGAAAGCTCAACTTTTATTTTACAAGATGGAGATAGGGAGAAATCCTTCTTTGTTTCTTCGTCTTACTCAAGGTGCCAATCGGATCCTCGATACTGCAAGTTTACAAACTATGGTGGAGCAATTGTGTGACTCAGGATTGATTCTCAAGGCATACAATATTCTTATGCAGCTTGCTGACAGTGGGTCTGCACCTAACATCGTGACCTATAACATTCTGATCCATGGATTTTGCAGGGCAGGCAATGTTAATGGTGCACTTAAGCTCTTCATGGAGCTTCCACTGAAGGGTCTTTCACCAGATTCTGTAACATATGGAACTGTTATAAATGGCCTTTTAAGCGCTAAAAGAGAAGATGATGCCTTTGCAGTGCTTGATCAGATGGTAAAGAATGGCTGTTCTCCAGTCACTGAAGTTTACAAATCACTCATGACTTGGTCATGTAGGAGAAAGAAGGTTACACTAGCTTTTAGTCTTTGGTTGAAGTATCTAAGGAACATTCCTGGTCGAGATAATGCAGTAATCAAAACTCTAGATGAAAATTTTGAAAGTGGAGAAGTAGAAAAGGCAGTTCGAGGCTTACTTGAAATGGACTTTAAACTGAATGACTTTCAATTAGCACCTTATACCATTTGGTTGATTGGGCTGTGTCAGGCAGGAAGATTAGAAGAAGCTCTAAAGATATTTTTCATACTTGAGGAGAACAGAATTATTGTCACTCCTCCAAGTTGTGTGAAGTTAATAAATGGATTATGCAAATGTAGGAACCTAGACCTTGCAGAAGAAATTTTTCTTTACACAGTCGACAAAGGTTACATTTTGAAGCCTCGAATTTGTAACCAGCTACTTAAATCTCTTCTTCGTAATAAAGATAAAATGAATCGTGCATTTAACCTTATAAGCAGAATGAAGTCGCTGGGATATGTTCTGGATTCTCACCTTCAACGGACTACAAAGTTGCTTTTGTATGGTGATATAGGACATCATAGAAGAATGAGCGAGCTTTAAATATCAAATTTCTCTCTAAATCATGTTTGAAGATGGTTCTAAGTTGACGAGGGACCTTTTCTAGTCTTGCTGAGTGAGCAGCGAGCATGCTTCTCCTGGTATCCATTGAAAATGGCATTTCAATTTGAAATGGGCTTTAGTAAACCTTGGGAACTGTTGAGTTCTCAAATTCAATTAATGAGGAAGTGCAGCTTTGTATCTGAAGGATGACGTAGGAGCACTGATGAGGCTGACTCTGCCAAGACTGGGATTCACACTAAGTTTGGTATGGTATAGAAAAATTGTGACTCCATTTACATACTTCTCTAATGTTCTGTTACCATATTGGCTCTTGTAATTGTTGTAAATTTAGAAGCCCATTAAATTTATTGAGCCTTTCTTGACCTTGTAATGTTCACAGGTTAGATGGCGGAACCTAGGTCCTAGACGTTTTAGGATTTATTGGATGAAATAACAATGATTCATCAAGAAAGTGGATGGCACGTGGCTTTCTGTCCATCCGAAATTTTTATACACTGAATTTTGTTGTAAGATTATTACTCGTTTAAAGAGAAGGAAATTAAAAAAAAAAAGATAATTTGATCTGAAACATATGTACATATAAGTTAGAAATGGCATATTGTGCAGTTGCCAATTCCTTGAAATTTAATTTGAAGTTCATCATGTAGTACGCATGATAATTTGTGGTAATTGGTTTTGCATTATTCTGTTATACTTATTTCTTCAGGCTTTTCTTTTCATTTAGTTATGCAGTTGAACTTGCTGTGTCATTTATTACTTACTAGACTTGGTTTTTTCATTTGCATTATGTGGGATAATAGCCGTTATAATGAGCAGCTTGTCTAAATGTCTTCAGGTTCATGCTTGTGTGCAATTGGGCATTATGTCTGGTAGCAAGTTTAGGCTAGGTTCATGACTCATAAGTCACTGATAAGGTTGAATAAATAGTCACCAGAATAGATGTACAAAATAATAGGCTACTTGATTGAATTTCTTCATTTGTTTGAATTGATTGCTAACTGTTTGTAGCATGCTTTCTGTTTAAGGGGTAGCAATAGATTGCGAATTAATCCTCATCTCATTTTTAATTTTCGTGCATCAGTCATATACCATTGGAAACAGTCATTAATATCAGTAAATGTTGTGATCAATAATATTCTTTTTGCTGTTCACGATTTTTTGACTTTTTTTCCTAGTAAAAACATCATTGATTTTGTTTTATCTTTGTTGTTAGGCATATTTTGTGAGTAAACTGGGTGGACTAGGTTGACCATTTAAGTTTTAGTTGATTAAAAGTGACAGAAGACTTGAGCTTGTGCACCCCATTTGTGAACCCCGTCTCGGATTAACCTGGAGGGATGCTGGGTTCTATGAGTTTAATGTTTTGGACTACATGATGTAGCAGAGTTAGAGCTTGTACCAAAGGGCATATGATGCCTCTCTTTTGCCTCAGGGTAACAATGCTCTTCCTCAACAGGGCAACATTTTTGAAGTGATACTGATATCCCTCAAGCTGAATAACATCAACTGTATCCGTCAAGTAAATTGGCATGGCCATCTGATGTACATCGAGTTACAACATCCTTGGTTTACCATCAACAGCTTCAAAAGGAAAGTTAGCTGCAAACTAAGGTAAGTCTCTTCTGCAGGGTTAGTAACAATTGCTGATTGGAATTTAAAATAGCAATTAACCAGGAAGTTAGTGTCATGCATGACTCCAGCAAAGCTACCATCAGTCACTCCGAAACAATAGCATACTAGAAATGATTTTATTTTGCTTCATACTAAGCATTAGGGTTTATTTCGTTCTAGATTTTTAGTTTGATTCAGTTTCTCCAAATTACTAACTAAAAGCATTATTTAAATCCACCTATTAAACTATGCATTTATTTCTAATTTTAGTACTAGACTAAATAAATTTTAATTATTTTATTTTATTATTTTTGTTATTATTTATCACTAAAATTTAATTTATTTTTTACTACTAAATTTTTATTATATACTCGAATATATCATAAAGTTTTTATATATTTTCTTATGAAAAGTTATAAATTATTGTTATTATTACAATAGCATAGTTATTAAGAAAATAAAATTATATTTCACTTTAATTATCAAAGATCAATTTCAATTTTTATTATAAATTATATTAATAATATTTTTAAATCTTACTTACCAACTTAATATTTATTTTTTCTGATTTGGAGTAATTTGATTGATGAGTGGATTTTCTTTACTTCAAAAATTAAAATGATATTTATGATCTTAAATTACATGTTAATTTAGTAGGTTATATATATATATATATAATTTTGTATTAAATTATTGAAAATAATAAAATAATAGGAATTAAAATTTACAAGCTTAATCACCAGTTCTATCAAACACATGTATATAACTAATACTTCGAAATTATGGGTTTTGGTTTCTATTTTCAGGTTTGGTACAATTTGAAAGAGTATTCAAATTAAATCGACAAGCTACCTTGTCTTAATAAAAAATTATTTTATCGAATTTTTTTTATTTTTTATCATTTTACATTTATTTATAAATTACCTTTTTTCAGTTTTTTTTTTTACATTATCGAAACCTAAAAAAAATCTATAAATCAATCTATTTCTCTTTATTTCTTTTTTATGTGGAGGAATGTATAAATATGTACTATGTAACTTAATTTATCTTTATGACATTTTTCTAATAATTTTTAATTATTTGATGTTTTAAAAAATTAAATTTATTGTTTATAAAAGATTTAATAATTTATTTATTTATTTATTTATATTATTTTAATTATTACATATATATATTAACAATTTAAAAAAAAATCAATCACACAATTTGTATATTACTTTTCATTTGCCAAATAAGGTCACAATTTAACTATTGCACATGTGACTGTTATTCCCTTAGTAGTTATATTTTTTATTGTTACTTCTTTAATAGTTTCATTGTTACATCCCATATTTTTAACTCTGATCTAAAGGCACCTTAAATCCCATAAATTTCCAATGGCTATAAGAGCAAAACGATAGCTAGCATAAAACGGAGTTACCAAAGAAGAGAGCTTACAACTCCAAGAACAAGATCACAAGTAAGATTACTACAAAAGAGTTTTTCCACTTCTCGAATTTTCTCTCATTAACTCACTAATTTCTGCACATTAAACCTAAATTTAGTGTTAAAAAAAAAAAAAAAAGGAACCAACCTCTATCAACTAACTACTCCCTCCATTCCATTCCAATTGTCGTTTTAAAAAATAGAATTTGTTCCACTCCAATTGACGTTTTTAGATTACCAATAAAAAGTAAACTTATCTTTTCAATTTTACCCATATATTGTTTTTAGAGTAAATTTGAGTATTTATGAAACACATCCAATCTCAATTTTTTTTTTCTTTTTCAACGTGAATTGATAATTAGCAATTCCATTTTGCATCATAATGAAAAAAAAAATTGCATATATATTCCAGCAAGAAAAAAAAATATTCATGACTAATTTAAATTTTGGTAGAAGAATTATATTTTAAATGAAAAGAAACATAGCAGTTGTTTAAAGAAATATTGTGATTAAAACTATTCATAATAATACTTGGTGAGAAATTAAAACTGTTCATAATTTGTTATTGAAAATTTTAGTGGGAGAAGAATTTTATTTTGAATAAAAACCACAATTTCGGTGGGAGAAGAATTTTATTTTGAATACAAAAGTTGCACAGATTACTAGTACTAGGTTGATAAATGAATTTGATTGAAGTAATTAATTTATAATTTTTAGTCTTTCTAAAAAGGATAATATAGTCATTTATACCTATAATTATGTCTATTAAATAGGATTCTTAATCCGTGTGACAAAACTTTAAACGTCAATTGGAATGAAACGGAAAGAGTAATTAATTGTTCAAGTTAAGCAATGCAACAAACACATGCTGATAATGATAATATTTTCAATGTAAAGATTTAACATGTTAAAGGTATGCCTCTAGATGAGGGTAGACATTTATTAGGGTATTAACGGTTGTAGACTTATAGCATGGTGGTATCCATTCATTAAGACCCACATTTATCCATCACACCTACTTCTTTCGGACAATATCCAATCGCCTCCAATTCAACACCATTTATCAACGCAAAATTCGTTTTGTCAACAATGGCAACGCAATTCTACATTGCTATTGTTCACAAACGCATAATAATTTTTCAGAGCAGATTATATTTATCTCCCTGAAGTTTGACCTAATTCACGTTCTCTTCTCTCTTGTTTAAAAATTTGATGTTTACATTTCTCAGTTTTAATTCCATCAATAATTAAGTCCATTTGTTAACTTTTCCATTGGACTTTTTTTTATATCAAAATACATTTAACTTCCTCTATTTATAAAAATAAAACAGTTTAATCCATAAGTTCTAATAAAATATAATAATTTAGTCCTTCAATTTTTTTTTAATTATTTAAAATTCGAGTACTAACTAAATTTGAGACATGTACACATAACTCCATCAATATATTTTTTTGAATCATACAAAACACACAATAACTCAAAAGTCAAGTTGTAAATTTATTTTATATTAATTCTTTTGAATCTATAAATATTCATAAATTTATTTTATATTAATTCTTTTACTTAATTTTATTAATTTTTATTTCATTTAAAATTAGTATTATCTAAAACTAAAGTAATATATAAAACGAATTACTTTCAAAGAAGGTGAAATTAATGAAAGTAAACATAAAAAAATAAAATCGATAAAAATTAATGAATTTATTAAAATTATAACTTGATTTTTTTTTAATTTTCAAATGTTGATAAAGACATGTGTAACTGTTGAAAATTTAGTAAAATTTGTGATTTTAAACTTGAAATAATTAAAAAATTAAAAAAGAACAAAAATTTTTATTTTATTAAAATAAAATAGATTAAAGTGTTAGTTCTTATAAAATATAGGGGTAAAATATTTAGTCTTTATAAAATAGAGAGAGTAAAATGTCTTATTCATTAAGATACTAACAAAAAATTTAGCAGAAGGGTTAAAGTGTTAATAGAACTAAAAGTGAGGGATGAATTAGGGAAAATCTCAGGGAGATAAATATAATTTTCTCTTTTTTAATATATTCATAACTTTTTAAAGTATTCAATTTAGTACAAATTTTTATTGTATATAAATATTTTTTCAACACTTTAGTCTAAAATTTTATTTTACTTAAAATATTTTCTTGAATTTAAAATATACCCAAATAAAAAATATATTTATAAAACAAATAAATATAATATGTACTAAAAAATTATTTAATAAGCTTCAATAATTTTACATTAAAAACAACATTCATTACAACTAACATTTTTAATTAAACATTAAAATTAACTTTAGATTGCAACTCTAAAATTAAACATTAAATAGAATATTCATCACTTACAATAATTCAATAATTCTTATAAGCTCTTTCTTATTTGAATTTTTTAATAATCAAGCTCATGTGACTAGCAGATATCAAAAATATCAAAGGAAAAAAATCTATTTAAGTTCCAAAACAGAAAAGTCAAGATTCACATTTTTTTGGAGGAGGGATGGAAGTGGGAAAGGCAATCGTTTTTAGACTGTATATTCAGCTTGAGTTTTATTAATTATGTTTGCATTATATAAGAGAGTTTGTTACAATAAAAATATAGATATTGATACACTTCTCAAATTGAAAATACATGAGAAAATTATCCTTATCACCTGGTCGCAAGTTGAGTAAGTGAGGAGAC
>CATIWK010118536.1:0-17692 GCA_949634005.1 Mallotus japonicus
TACTATTTGATTTTCTTTTTAATTTGTTTAGATTTATATTTTATTTTCTAAATCACTTTTATTTATTTGCTAGCTAAGAACATAAGTAAGAATATTAGTATTCAATATTCAATCTTCGTGGGAACGATATCTTTTGTACTACAATTTACGATCTGTGCGCTTGCGGGTTTTGAGCACAATAAGTTTTTGGCGCCATTGCTGGGGATTGCTAGTATTGATATTAATTTAATTTTTATTTTCCTTAGACTAGCATTTTATTTTATTTTATTTTCTTTGTAATATTGATAAGTAATTTGTCATGGATAATGGTAGATTTTCTTATCAATTTTTGAGGGCTAATGCATGTGATCCTGTATATAATGTAGAACATATGTCATTTAATTATTTTCCATCTCCTTTTTAGATTTATAATTGGTGTGAAGAGAACCACAATGGGGAGTATTGCCCATATTATTCATATTCACCTCCACAACCTCACTACAACCCATCTTGGAGCAGTTGTGTGGATCATACTTGGAGTTATCAACAAGAGGAGGCTAAGAGAGATCAAGATGGAGTAATTCATGTCTGAAATGGCTACACAAACAAAAGCTTTGGTTGCACTAATAGAAGATTTAAGGAATAACCGACTGCAAATAGATCAAATTACAGAAATTCAAAATGCAAGCTTCCAAAAATTTCAAATGTGTGCACCAATGAATTATTCAACACAACTAGCACAAGGAGAAAGTGTATGGGATGATGAGAGCACTTTGAGTCAAGACGATGAAGTCACTTTTGAGTTGTGCCATGTTGAGCAAGAAGAGATGATCACCGAGGAAATTGAAGAAGTCTCCAAGTGTAAGAATCAATTTGTAGACATCATGGATGACGAGGTACAAAGTTACTCAACTCGATTGTAAGATGAGTTAGATAAGAAAATCATAATAATTTTTGAAGCTACATGGGATAAAGATAAAGATGAGCCATCTACAAATACAAATGTATATGTTCCACGGCCTAGTACGGTCATATACGAGGAATCCATGAAAGGTGATGGATTGTCTGAGAACCCACATGAGAAGCCTTACATTCTTCAAGTAATTCTAGAACCAAAGATTTGGCATGTGGAGTCCGCACTTTATTATATGGCCGTAAGGGAGCCTAGTGAAAGAAAGGAAAGGAAGATGCTTCCAAGAACACTTCCTCATGTTCGGTTGCATCCTTGATACTACATATTCAAGGGGTCAAGCTAATGACCTAAAATTAGTTCTTGTTGGGAGGCAACCCAATAATTTTTCATTTTCTTTTCTTTTATTTTATTTTTATTTTATTTTCGCTTTAATTTTTTATACTCTATTTTTCAGTTATTTCTTTTAATTTTTCATCCTTTTACGCTAAGGTTCATATTGCATGGCAAAAGAAGAGCGAGAAGCATACAATTAGGACATTAAGGGCTCATCACGAGAGCTTTTTTTGGACAGAACCACGCACAACATCAAACATGACATTGGCATATCGTGTCACATCTTTACCAGTACGACATAGTCTTGGACACTGAATCATCATGCTATGTGTGTTTGCCTTTCATTTTCTTCTTTTAGTCTAAACTCTGGCACGGTGCTGACCATGGCATCGCCATGCCGTGTGGACTCCAAACGATTCAAATAGAACACTGCACCAGATTGGACACGGCTTGCTAATGTCGTGTTATATCCCTTCCCTTACGTCACACCATCAAACATGGCATCTTCAAGTCGTGTGAGCTCACTTTTTCCCATCGTTCTTTCAGGCAAAACATCGTGTGACGACAACCTTGCAAAAAGGGCAGTATTTCTTTTCTTTTTCTTTATTTTCTTTTTCTTTTTGTTTTTTTGCTTGAGTTTTGAGTTATTGGGGACAATGACATTGATATTGTGGGGGGAGTGTCTTTATCATTCTCCTCTCATTTGGTTTTTATTATTAAAGTTCATTGTCATTTACGTTATGCTTTTTGCTTATTTTATGTTTTCATTAAAAAAAAACATATATAATATATATATTAGGTGATCATTCAGCATTCATTAATCTTCAACTCGGTTTTCCCATATTTTTTTTTCGCTTGTTCAAAAAAAAAGTTTATCACCTTGTTTTGCAAAATAGTCGCTCAATTACAATTAGAGATGAATAGTGTATGAGTTTGTGATTTAATTCAATTATCGAACTATTGAATGATTTATTAATTAAGAAGGATGTACATATTCATTATGTATGAAAAATTTAGTTCTTATTACCTAAGCATCTATTTAGAGATTGAATTTAAGCATAATAATAGGAGAGAATGCATGATGGTTTGTAAAAGAAAAAAAAAGGCAAGATGGAGCGTAAAACGCACTTGCCTAAATTTTGTTTTGCAAAAACTCAAGACAAGATAGAGCGTAAAACACACTCGTTTTTTAGCAAAAGAAAGAGAAAAAAAAGGGTGAGATGGAGCGTAAAACACACTCACCAAAGCCAAAGGCAAATAAAAAATGTTGTGAAATGGAGCGTAAAACGCATTCACAACTAATTTGTATTTCAAAGAAAAAAATTATAAGCCAAAATGTTTTTCTCCTAGCTTGTGTTCATTGGATTTCAATAAATTATGTGCATGGGTTGTAATTAGTAAATTATTCATATATGATGTATTTTGTCCAATTTTCTTCTTTAGTAAATACGTTTCAATCTCGATGTTATTAATTTTCGTATCGTATGTACTATGAATTTTTTTTATTGTAGTTAAGCATGTTCTTTAAATTTCAAATTTTGATTTTTGCTTGAGGACAAGCAAAGCTTTAGTGTGGGGAAATTTGATGTGTGTAATATTTATATATTTTTTGAGTTGAATTTTAATAACTTTTTAATTAATAAATAATGTTAATAAATAATGAATTTTGAATTTTAATGACTTTTGAACTAATAAATAATGTTAGTGGAATTTAAGTTTAAATAGGAAATATATTAGTATTAGTATTTTAATTAGGATTTTATTGTTTAAAGCATATTTTAAGAAGTTTTGTTTAATATTAATTTATTTTCCCTTTTTTGTAGTTAAGTCTAAAGAGGAAATCCAAGAAGAATGAGGATTTGTGTCAACAAAACATTTCAACATGGCTTGTGTCCAGTCATGAGCCAAACCGTGTGGTTATTTGCAAGCTAAAAGGAACGAAAACATTTCAACATGGCTTGTGTCAAATCATGAGCCAAACCATGTGCATGTCCCATGCAACGTGACATAACATGTAACATGGCTTGTCCAAGCCATGTCGAAAGTCAAAATGGGCAAAATAAGATGACATGCCTTCGTGAAGCTGTGGGTTAAGCCATGTGACAATTTGCAAATTCAAAAGAAGAGAAGACAATTCGACACGCCTTCATCATGCCATGTCTCAAGTCATGTGCTCATCCAGATCTCAATTTGTAATATGACACAAGATGCAACATGGCTTGTACAAGCCATATTGAATATAAAGTGTTTTCCTTGCCCAAAAAGAAGAGCATTTTAAGGGCTTTCAAGTTCTTTACCTAGTGGACTCTATAAAAGGAGGGTTATAAGAAGCTAGAAGGGATCTTTGGTTATCAATTGGCGGCTACAAACCAGAGCTAAACGAAGATTGAAGAAGATTTGTGCAAGAATTCAAGAGTTTATTTTTATTAATCTTCTTCTCCTTAATTATGATTGTGTTTTTCGCCATAACCATGAGTGGCTAAATTTCCATTAGGGTTTAGGTTAGGAGTAACTATTCCATAATATGATTGAGCACAAGAGTTTTTTATTTAATTTGATTTTCAGTTAATTCTATATGTTGAGCTTAATGTCTTGTTATCATTCCAGGCCTATTTGATTGCATGTTTATGGGTAGATTAACCAACGAGAGTTAGGGAAATTTATTAGCTTAAGACTCATAAGACTTAGACCACTCGACCGTGAGAGTAGGCGAGCTCTACGGGGAACCATGACAGTAGGCAGGGGTCTACGGTATTGTTAAGGAACTTAATGAGTTTAGATTAACTTTATAATCACGAGAGTATATTAAAATTTAATCTTAACATGCTTAATTAAACTCGAGATAGTCTTTAGGTATTTTAGAACAATTACCTTTAACTGTGATCAAGGTGTTTAATAATTATGTGTTCATGATCTGATTGGAATGGTGAAACTAAACCTAAGCTTTATGTTTTTATCATTTTATTTTATTTTAATTTTAGTTGTTTAGATTTATATTTTATTCTCTAAATTTCTTTATTTGATTTGCTAGCTAAGAACATAGGTAGAAATATTAGTATTCAATATTCAATCCTCGTGGGAATGATATCTTTTGTACTACAATTCACGATTCGTGCGCTTGTGGGTTTTGAACACAACAATTGAGTAAATTAATCTTTTAGCTTAAATTCAAAATGAGCCTCTTTAAAACTGTGACAATAGCATCCACACTTGCTTTATTTTTTGTTTTTTTCACTTCAACCCATGCATCAAATTTTGCTATTACAAACAACTGCGATCACCCTGTCTGGGCAGTTGCTGTCCCTGGTGGTGGCAGGCAACTTGACTCTCTCCAAACCTGGTCCCTTGATGTGAACCTTGGCACTGCTGGAGCTCGCATTTGGGCTCGAACCGGTTGCCAATTCGATGGAGCTGGTTGCGGTCGATGCAACACTGGTGACTGCGGTGGTTTACTCGAATGCTAAGCCACTAAACACCTTAGCAGAATTTGCACTAAACCAATTCAATAACTTGGATTTCTTTTGACATTTCTCTTGTTAGATAAATTCAAGCATGCCAGAGGAGCTAAGGTCCTCAAATGTACTGACTTATTCTCAGACGGAATGTAAATCCCCAAACGCCTTTACCACAATTTATTTGGATTTTGGAAAGATTATAATAAGAAATGGAAAATAAATTAAGCTCAAGGCTAATGAAAGAAAAATAGTATTAATTTAATGTAAATTTTGAAGGACAAACTTTGCTTCAAAAGGGAAATTTTACTATTAACAGAAATTCTACGCTAAAAGGAAATGCTAAGGATAACACCAATAATTTGAGAAACTAAGCTCGAGAGTTGAATCATTGGCTCTGATTGATGATGATTAGTTGTTGATGATGATTGTAGATGTTTCTTCTAATCATTCTCTGCCCTTTTATATTGATAGAATTATTTCTCCAAATAAATGCCACAGCTCAAGAGTTTTTCGTTTTGGGAAAATAAATTTACGTAAAATCTTGTAACTCCAGTGACGTCTTTTTCCCCAAGCTGTCTGTGAACAGTTGCTTCTAGAATTTTCTCTCATCTCCTTACTCACCAAGCTTCCATAAATTGGGCTTTATTATTTTATTTGAGCTTTTTAACTTTAATCATATTAAAATTAATGGGCACAAATATCTTTAGCCCAAAATTCAATATGGGCTCAAACAATGCCCCCCACATGTGATTAGCTTGGGTCAAGCCCAATGCTAATTAACATGTAAACAAGCCCATTAAATTGGGCCATCTTCATATATAAACGTGAAACATGAATTTTGCTACCAAATTCTCCTACCTCCTTCTTCCAATTTTCTTTGCTCTCATGCCTAGACCCAATCTAAAATTTGGTGAGCTTGATAAATTTTACTGGAGAGTAATTGCTCCTCATGATGCTCAACGTAGCCGAGAAGAATGGGAACGTAAAAGAGCCCATCAGGATAGACTAGACGGACTATGGAAAAGATGTGAATGGGCTAGAAAATATTATGGTCCTAAGACCTCTCCCACTCCTTCATCACAACCTTCTTCTTCTTCACCAGATAAAAATTCAAATTTATCAAATCAAAATTCAAATCCTTCAATTAATGTGCATTTATCATCTTATAACTATCATCCTTCAATTTCTCTAAGTAATTCTCAAAAATTAAATTCAAATGAATCAAATCCCCAAGCAAAATTTTTACTCACCCAAGAACCCCATATTTCAAAAATATCACCTTTAAATTGCTCTTCTTTAATTTCACCTTTAAATCAATGCTCAAAACCCTCAAATAAAAATTCTTGTAAAAATCCCCAATTTGAAAAACCCCTAAACTCCAATTTTTCCCAAAAATTTCCTCCCTCTTCTTCTTTTTTTCCTTTCTTCTCTTCTTCTACTTTCCCCTATTTTTCCTTTTCTGATTCTGGTCACTCACTTTCCACTGGACAACAGCCCACCACTGCCACCACACTTAGCGCCAGTGAGCGACAGGGATCCACCGCCCAGCCATCACCACAGGTCGATGCTGCCGTCGAGCAGCCTGCTGTGGTGGACCAACGAGGAGCCTGCTGTCGCGAACCAATGAGTAGCCCGAGCTGTTACTACCGTCACGCTTCAGTGCAAGACCGAGGGTGTCACCCCCCGCAAACGACCTGCACTCATCGCCTTTCTCACCTCATCGTCACCAGTACACACTCCGATCACCAAACAGCCAACCGACACTGTTGTCTCCTCCGATCAAGACCCACAACGTACAGCAACAAGGCTACTGGCCCAAGGTGATTCCCAGCTCCAAATCAGCAGCTCCTCTTTATTTTCTTGCTTTTACAATTTTTGCAAATCAATTGTGCAAATTTAGATCAACTTCTAAAAGAAAATTCTTCTCCAAAACTTATTTCTGGAAAAATAAAAGAGGTAATTTTATTTTCCTTTCTTCCTTGTGTATTCATGAACTAATTAGCATACAATTTTCAAAAATACTATAAAATAGATTTTTCAGACTTATTTATTTGTTTTAATTAAAAAATCCTTGGATCAATTTTAATAGAATGTTTTTTTTTTCAATGAAATTGTTGATATTTTATTCAATATTAGACTATAACTGTAAATGAAAACAATTTAAATGCTAAAAAAAAAATTACAAGACTGATTTTGTCAAATGGCAAAATCACAAGGATCAAAATTATACTTATCCCTAAATTATTTGCCATAATAAAGTTAGGATTCAAAAAGCACTTCTTTCATCGAGATAAGTTCATCAACTTTGTGTAAAAGGATTAGAACTTGTATAGATGGAGACAATTGGCAATCGAATCCAATGATGATACTTCACATCTCTATATGACTTTATTTTTTTTTTTTTTGAAAACATCTCTATATGACTTTATTTAATTAAATTAAGGACTTTAAAATATAGTATAGTATAACAAAATCTATTATTTTGCTTATAAAGTTTTTATATTTTTTATTATAATTTGAAAATAAATGTTTTATTTATTGAGTAAAATTAAATATGTATATTTATTCTTATTTATATTACACAGGTTCATGAATAATTAATTGTCATCATAATGTTAATGACCATAATCATATTTAGTGTCGATTTTTATGATTGTACTTTTTAATATCATTTTTAAACCTTTTTTTTTAATATTCATGAACTTATTAGTGTACAATTTTCTAAAATACTATAAAATAGATTTTTCAGACTTATTTATTTGTTTTAATTAAAAAATCATTGGATCAATTTTAATAGAATGCTTTTTTTTTTACAATGAAATTGTTGATATTTTATTCAATATTAGACTATAACTGTAAATGAAAACAATTTAAATGCTAAAAAAAATCACGGGACTGATTTTACCAAATAGCAAAACCAGAGGGATCAAAATTATACTTATCCCTAAATTATTTGCCATAATAAAGTGTATGATTCAAAAAGCACTTCTTTCATCAAGATAAGTTCATCAACTTTGTGTAAAGGATTAGAACTTATATAGATGGAGACTATTGGTAATCGAATCCAATGATAATACTTCACATCTCTATATGACTTTATTTAATTAAATTAAGGACTTTAAAATATAGTATAGTATAACAAAATCTATTATTTTGCTTATAAATTTTTTATATTTTTTATTATAATTTGAAAATAAATGTTTTATTTATTGAGTAAAAATATGTATATTTATTCTTATTTATATTACACAGGTTCATAAAATAATTAATTGTCATCGTAATGTTAATGTCCATAATCATATTTAGTGTTGATTTTTATGATTGCACCTTTTAATACCATTTTTAAACCCTTTTTAAATATTCATGAACTAATTAGTATACAATTTTCTAAAATACTATAAAATAGATTTTTCAGACTTATTTATTTATTTTAATTAAAAAATCATTGGATCAATTTTAATAGAAAGCTTTTTTTTTTCAATGAAATTGTTGATATTCTATTCAATTTTTGACTATAATTGTAAATGAAAAAAATTTACATGCTAAAAAAAACATGGGACTGATTTTACCTAATGGCAGAATCACAGGATCAAAATTATACTTATCCCTACACTATTTGCTATAATAAAGTCTTAGAATTCAAAAAGCATTTCTTTCATCGATATAAGTTCATCAACTTTGTGTAAAGGATTAGAACTTGTATAGATGGAGACTATTGGTAATCGAATTCAATGATGATAATTCACATCTCTATATGACTTTATTTAATTAAATTAAGGACTTTAATTCTATCCTAAACTTTAAGTCAATTATCAATTAAATTTTACTTTGAAAGTTATTTCAATTTACTACTTCAACTTTATAAATTGTGTCAATTTTATTCAATTTTATGAGAAGGGCCTAATTATATTTTTAAAAATTACTTTTAGGTCCTTATAAAATATATTTGACACTTATTAAATTTCTTATCCTCTTTTTCCTATATAAAAAAATAAAATGTAAGAAGATTTTATTTTTAATTTTAATTTTGTCACTCTTGAGATAAATTTAAAAATTAATTTTTAAATATTTTCATAAATTTTCAATTTTTCACTAAATTCTTAATTTTGACTATTTTAAAATTTACTTCTCAACTTTCAACCACATTATTTAGAAATTTCTAAAAACAAAAGCGTATTAGATAAAAAAAAAAAAAGAAGAAGAAGAGAATTTTGAGACACTAAAAATATTAGTTAATAATATAAAAATATTTAATTTTTCTAAAAATTATGAAACAATTAAAAAAATAAAATTTTACTATTATTTATAGTAATAGTTAAAAGTGCTTACTTTATTTATTTTTAATTTTTTAATATTAGTCTATATAATAAATTGATTCACAAGTTATCATTTTTTCTTATTATTTTGATTGATACATAAAAAGTTAAAATTTTATGCAAAAATTTAAAAATTAATTTTAAATTTATTTCAGAAAATGTTAAAACTAAAACTTGAAAATATTTTTCAAATTTTATTTTTCTTAAAAAGGAAAAAAATTTGAATAACTATCAAATTTATTTTACAGGGATCTAAAAATAATTTTAAAAATTATAATTAGATACTTTGAATAAAATTGAATAGAATTGATATAGTTTATAAAGTTGAAAGAGAAAATTGAAATGACTTTCAAAATATGATTTAATTGATAATTGGCTTAAAGTTGAGGATAGAACATATCATTTTTGCTTTTATAAATTGTAGGTTTAATTTTCAGTTTCTTTTTTTTACTTAATTATATAAATTAATGCATTAAACAATAATTATTATAAATTGTATCTTATGGGATGGGATGTAATTTATTTTTAGTTTCATTTCTTCTTGTCTGATACCCCATATGCATATTTCTATTATGATAAGGTCTATTATCCTCCAAAAGAAGGATTACTTGCAGAAGAAAAATGTCCAATTCAATAAGGAAAAATCCCTAATTAAGAAAACGTTCAAATAGGAAGAATATCCTCAGAAATGGCACAAGTCCTATGCGGATGAGGAATCTTATTCCTCTTAGGTTTGAGCATTACCTCCTCTATAAATACTGACATATATCATTCTATTCTATTCTCTAAACTCAATACTCTCTTTATCTCTCTAAGATCTCTCTCTACCCTTTCTAACTTAGGCATCAGAGAGTTTGTAGGGGAAACCCCACCTCTCACCTTACCCTTTGTTGATTGCTTGCTTACAGGATTCAAGAGATTCCCGGAAACAAGTTATTAAGTGGCGTCGTCTGTGGGAATCTCCTGAGTCAAAAGCCATTGTTATCTATCGAGTAAAACATTTACACCATGGCCTCCAGTCCGCCACCAACCACAGCTCCAGCTACCTAGGTTAACCCATCATCCCTCATCCAGCACGTTGGACCTTTGTCTCAACCTCCTCTTGCTTCATGCATACCACCTACTCATGCTCAGGGTTGGTAAACTCCTATAGGCATAACCTTCCCTTATTACGCTCCTTTGCTACACACTAGCAGACCCATACCTTCCATACCTTTTCTGAGTTTATTGGATTTTCCTGTCGTAAGTACACCTAACTTAAACCCTATCACCCAAACACCTAATTTGCCTCTATTATACAAAGAGGCGATAATTAACAATATCCAAGCCCAGATTGCCTTAATACAGCAGCAACTGAATGTCCTAACTCAGGACAATAATCTCGAAAGAACTAATCCGAAGAACAATATGGCAATACTGCCAGTTGTAACCCAAGGCAGGTTTGGTGGAAATAAGAAAGGACACCAAGACCAAGAAGGAGAGTCCAGCACGAGTATCCCAGCTTTGGATGACTCAAAAATAGCTTAGAAGGTTGAAGAAGTAATTCATAAAGCTCGCACGGGACCAAGGAAGGAGGACGAATGCATCCTTGAAGGAACAACGCCCTTTGTAAGCAGAATAGTCAGAACGGAGATTCCATCCAAGTTCAAATTACCTCAGCTAGACCAGTATGATGGTACAGGAGATCCGATCAACCACATATCGTCATTCAGAACTAAGATGATGCTCCAGAATATGAATGACAAGATCTTGTGTCGAGTTTTTCCCAACACGCTCACAAAAATAGCTCAGAGGTGGTTTCATCGGCTACTGAGGAACTTTATCTCATCCTTCGAAGAATTGGTTGAGAAGTTTCGGACCCGGTTCATCACTAATGTTCCTCCTATAAATAGTATAAACGATCTCCGGATGTGCAAACAAGAGGCCACAGAGTCATTAAGAAGCTACCTGGATAGATTTAACAAAATTACTATGTAAATTGAGAACCTAAGTGATGAAGTGGCCATAGAAGCAATGAAGAAAGAGACTTGATTGGGGAAGCTCAAAGACAAGATCATGACTAAAGAGCCCAACACTTTCTCTGAAGTAATGACCATGGAAATCAAATTGATAAAGCTGGATGAAGATAGAAGGATGCATCGGGATGATGAAAAAGCACCATTCAAGAAAGACGAAAGATCAAAACCTAGAAGATTTCGGGTCCAGCGCCATAACTTCAGAAATTTGGTTGAAAGGTTCGGAAGGGAAACCAAGAGGTTCACACCTCTGAATGCCCCAAGATCAGAAATCCTTATGTGGAATAGACAGAATAGGGTAGACATACCTTGAGTCAGAAGGCTAAGTCCAACCAGGAGGGCAATGCAAGATAGGAGGTTCTATTGTCAGTATCATTGGGATTATGGGCATGATACTGACGGATGAAAGGATTTAAAAAGAACCATAGAGCAGCTAATACAGAATGGTAGACTCGGACGATTCACTGACACTATCAGAAAGAACCAGGATTCAGAAGATCAGAATAGAGATAAGCCTGATCAAAAGAAAGCTCGGAATAAAGTGGCAAGCGTCATCAACATGATTATCGGAGGAGAAACATTAGTAGAGAGAAGGCCAAAAAGAACTTGGAAAGAAGAAAGTCTCATTCCTGGACTAAAGCAGACCATCATATTTAGTCCAGAGGATGAGAAGCATGTTCAGTACCCACATATCGATGCTCTTATCAATAACTATTTAGTGAAAAGATTACTGATTGATGACGGGAGTGTCGTCAATGCATTGTCTTGGGATGCTTATAAGGTAATGGGAGGCTCCATCACTGATTTAAAGCTTATCCAAAACCCCATCACAAGTTTCTGCGGAGGCACAACGCAACCAATGGGATTAGTAGAGCTAGCTGTGGAGTTTGGCAACCGAGATATTGGTGATGTCAAAGCTGTTAAAGCTTTATTTAATGTGGTGGACCTTCCCCTCACATATAATGATATCATAGGATGACCTATTCTCTATGAAATTGATGCAGCTACAAGCATCAGACGGTTGACTATGAAGATCCCTTTGGAGGATCAGGTAATAACAATCCATGAAGATCAGACTATGGCCAAACAATGTTATCGGTTGGCTGTCAAACCTCAAATGGAAGCATTCCCTTTAGAATCTTTGGAGATGAAGAAACAAGGTGCTAACCAGGAACCAGTTGACTAGGTTCAGACGTTGCAGTTAGCAAAAGGGAAGACAGTCAGAATTGGTAGCGAGCTTGATGATAAAATTAAAGGAGAAATAAGTGAAGTTCTTAGCAAGCACTTAGATAGCTTCGCCTCTAAAGCATATGAGATTATAGGTGTGGACCCTCGTATTGCATCTCATAGTTTGAACATTAATCTAGAAGTAAAACCTGTAGTTAAGAAGAAAAGAAAGTTTACATATGAAAGGCAAAAGTGATTGCTGAAGAAACAAAGAAGCTACTAGACGCCAGGTTCATCAGAGAAGTCACTCATCCTAAATGGGTAGCTAATGTGGTACTGGTCAAAAAATCGAATGGTACAAAATGTGCATTGATGATACGAATCTGAACAAAGCATGCCCTAAAGATAACTATCCATTGCTAACAATTAATCAGTTGGTAGACTCAACTGCTTGTCGTAACTTGTATAGCTTTATTGATTCTGCTCAAGGGTACCACCAGATCCTAAAGAAAAATGAAGATTAAAAGAAAATATTTTTTATCACTCATGAAGGGCTTTACTGTTACAAAGTTATACCTTTTGGTCTGAAGAATGCTGGAGCAACTTACCAAAGACTGATGAATCATGCCTTCAAAGACTAGATTGAAAAGAATGTGGAGGTGTATGTAGATGACATCATCGTAAAAAGACAACAAATAAAACAACATTTCGAGGATCTTGATCAAATCCTACACATATTGGATCAATACCGGATAAAGCTCAATCCAGATAAATGTGTCTTTGGGGAGAAAGCTAGGAAGTTCTTGGGTTTTATGATTTCCCATAGGGAAATTAAAGCTAATCTGGAGAAAATGGAAGCCATACTGAAGATGAAAGCTCCAGCGTCGTTGAATGAACTCCAAAAGCTCAACGGCAGAATAACGACATTAGGATAATTCATCTCTTATTCAGCTAAAAGATGTTTACCACTATTTCGAGCCCTAAAAAATACAAAGAAATTTGAGTGCAATGATGTGTGTCAGGCTGCATTCAAAGATATCAAAAAGTTCTTGATCTCACCACTATTAGTTAATAGGCCAATTCTTTGAGAGGTCTTGTACCTATATCTTTCAGTTGGCCAAGAATCAATTGCATCAGTGTTGGTTAGAGAAGTAGGAAGCCAGTAAAATTTGGTATACTATATCAGTAAGATACTCAGAGGCTCAGAAATGCGGTATCCAAAATTGGACAAGCTGACCATGACTATAGTACACACATCTCGAAAACTTCGGCACTATTTTCAGGCTCACTCAATCATCTTCAGATCCAGTTTCCCATTGAGGAAAATCTTACAAAGATAATGAAACTTCCGGATGATTAGTTCAGTGGTTAGTACAACTTGGTGAGTTTGACATTAGTTACGAGCCTCGACAACAAATCAAAGCCCAAGCATTGGCTGATTTTATCCAGGAAATGATGACCAAAGACATAATCACTCATTCATATCCGGAATGGAAATTATACATAGATAGTGCTTCATGAGTTTGAGGATTTGGGGCTTTTATTGTCCTCAAAGGGCCGAGCAAAATCACAATAAGATATTCAGTGCAGATCAAATACAATGCCACTAATAATATAGCCGAGTATCTAGCATTAATTACAGAGCTTAAATTGGCAACTGAAGTTAGAACTGAGCACTTTAAGATCTACTCTGATTCACGACTGGTTATTAACCAAGTCAAAGGAATATATCAGATCAAAGAGCCAAGCATAATCAGATATATTGAAAAGGCTAGACAGCTCCTAAAGAAGCTCGAGCAGGAAGGGGGATAGTGGGAAATCATATAAATTTCCAGAAGTGAAAATTCAGATGCAGATTTATTAGCTAAGTCAATAGCAGAAGGTAGCCAAACATTCAAGGAGCTTGAGATAATTGAAGAACTGGTTAAGCCAAGCACTGAAGAAGTAGAGGTCATGGACATCTAGGAGGTACCAAAGTGGATAAAGCCAATCATTCAGTATTCAAAGCATGGCGTTCTTTCACAAATCATTCAGTATCTAGAGCATGGCGTTCTTTCATAAGACAAACTAAAAGCTCGAAAGTTAAAAATAAATATTGCATATTACTCCATGCATAATAGAGAACTTTATAGAAGATCCTTATCACACCCATGGTCTAATTGTGTATAACTAAAAGAAGGCAATTACATACTTAAAGAAATTCATGAAGGAATCTGTGGAGCACACGAGTCCCACAATTCATTAGTCAAAAAAGTGTTGCTACAAGGTTACTATTGGCTACCATGTCTAAAGATGCTAAAAAACTCATCCAAGAGTGCCACAAGTTCTAGTAGTTTGCCCGTTTTAATCACAAGCCTTCAAATCCCAACATCTAATTAGAAGCCCATAGCCTTTTACAATCTGGGGGATGGATATCTTAGGTCCATTTCCAGTCTCAACATCTCAGAATAAATTATTAATCATAGCCATAGACCACTTCACTAAGTGGGTAGAGGTGGAAGCTATCCTAACTATCACAGAAGCTCGAATTTAGCGCTTTTTTTAGAAAGAAGTCATCTGCAGATTCGGCATACCACATACCCTGATAATAGACAACGGGAAGCAATTTGATAATAAAAAGTTTAGAAGGTTCTGTTCAGATCTTAACATAAAGCTCAGATTCACTTCAGTAGCCCATCCACAAATGAATGGTCAGACAGAGATCACCAACAGAATTATCATGCAAGGACTGAAGAAGAGATTAGATGAGAAGAAGAGAAACCAGGTTAATGAACTCAACAATACCATCAGTAAAGTAAATGTACTCAAATTAAAGAAAAATTTGGAGAAATAAAAGTTGAAGTTCATTACTAATAAAATGTTTCTTTATAAAAAAAAAGAGACAAAAGAAGAAAAGAAAATTAAGTACATTAGAATGTTTAGAAATCAACCTCAGTTTCAGGAGGCAAAACTCTAGCATTGGGTTGGGAAGGTACATTCTCAGAAATTTGAGCCTCAAGCACAAAAGTGGAAGCCTCAGAAGAGGTTTTCTCACTGACAGCCTTTGGGTCCTTTGGATGCTCAGAAGTGGACTTCTTTACCGCCTAATCTTCAGCATCCAGTCTTACCAAATCATTAGATGTTATCTTCTCAAGCTCGAAGAAGTCCAAATTTGGGTGTTGAGCAAGCAGAATCCTCGGACATTCAGATTTAAAGGCTTTGAAGAATCAGTTTTTGATAATTCTTTTTGTTGCTTGCTCGGGATTTCTTTTCTTCAGCTAACTTCTTCTTCAGATTCCCGAGCTCGAAGTCTTGCTACTTAATCCTCAAAGTAAGCTGAGCTTATGAATGCTCAAGCTCATGGACCTGGCTTCTGCATGCTTAGTCTGACCAAGCTCGAGTGCCACTTTCGCCCTCTCCAACTTCCCCTCTTATTCAAAAGTGATTGACTCCAACTTCCCTTCCTTCAAGCTGTTCTCACTTTTCAGAAAGTAGTAGTTATCCTTCTTAACTGAGAAAAAGATATGTTAAGACCCAAGTCTTCTGAGGAAAATAAATAGTAAGAAAGTTAAGAAGTTACCTCCAAAGTATAAGAAATTAAGGCATTAGGCAGTTCATCCTTGTCAATCTCCACCCACCTTCCGATATCTATTGGCAAGCACAGCGACTCAGCACATTGATCCCTGACTTGAGTGTTTAGGATGCTCGGAGGGCTCATCTTCGACATGATCCACTTCTTTATGTCCAGACATCCGAGTATCCTGGGGCACTTCATGAATAGTCCACTCCCCTTAATCAGCTCCTCTTTGTCTGCTTCGTTACAACGAGAATGCTTCCTGAAAGGCACAATAGCTTCTCTCTGGGTCAGATCCACCACCAGATCTTCACCAGCATCCACGTGGATATCAGTCTAAATCTCTAAAGGCTCTTTCACTTGATCCAATTGAATGTTCTCTTGGATTTCCTCCTCTTCATCATCTAAAAGAAGTCCATTCGTGAATGAAAAATAATCAGCCATCTACAAATAAAGGAAAAAAGAAAAGTTAGAAGATACCTTGGAAAGATCAGAACTTACCCTCAGCATCTCTATTGTCATCTCCTGAGTAAACTCTCCGGATATACCACCGAGAGAAAGTCTTAGCCGATGTATCTCCGAGCAAGCAGTTCTCATGAAGCCTCTTCACTAAATTAGTTTCTTCATTAGACATAGTGTAGGACGCTTCACCCTGTAACAATCATCAGTCTAGTAGCGCCAGACATCAACAAAGTCCGTTGGATGTTTAATGATAAAAAATCTATGCCTCCAGGATTTTGGCAAATTTGGAAGCTTAACAAACACACTATGATTTGGGATAGCTGATAAAGAAAAGATCAGTTATCCCTTCTTCTTGGTTAAACTATACATATACTGGAATATTTTCAAGTTTGGTGCCCTACTCTCTCTATGTACAAGCTCTGTATACCCAGTTAAGATCCGATAGCTATTTGGGTGAAGCTGACCAGGGGCTATATTAAACCTATTCAGAAAAGCCTTTACAAAAGGGTCTAAGGGAAATCTCAATCCCTCTTCCATTGATCAGCATATACCACCATTTTCTCCATATCTAAAAGAGGTTCGTGCACCCTAAAATTCTTACCCACGGGATGCAAGACATATTCTTAAGGAATACTAATTCTTCTCCTAAACTAAAAAAGCATGTTCTCATCTATCCTAGACTCAAATAAGTCAGAGCTAACCCTCTCTCAAGGAGCCATGAAGCCTAAAGAATAATAATAATAAAAAAAAACAACAGAAAGAAGAGGCTTTCACTTGGGAAAATAATGCAATCTCTTTAGTAGAAAGCGGTAGTGACTAGACAAGCGAGAGCAGTCAAAGGCAGAATGCAAGATCACAAACTAGAAAAGAAAGCAATAGGGTGAATTTAGAGAAGGAAATGGGTTTTTAAAAGGAGACGGATGGTTTTAGAATACCACCTAGTACCCCTACAAAACAAAGGCATCCCTTTTATCCTGAAGGTTATTTCTGCAAAAAGAAAAGCTCATTATTCGAGCAGTTATAATTATAGCAGCTGAAACGTCTCCTCTTTTGACACACGAATAGACATGACAGTTTTGAAATTTAGGCATCTCAAATGGTGTGAAATGGAAAGCCAAATGCTTCCGAAAGACTCGGGTCGTTTCATAACACCGAGCATCTAAGACTAGTGACTAAAGCTGGCACCCTCAGGTCGTTTCATAACATTGAGGTTCCGAGACTTGAGTTATTTCATAACACCAATCATATAAGACCAGTCACTGAAGCTGGCACCCTCAGGTCGTTTCATAACACTGAGGTTTCGAGACTCAGGTCATTTCATAACATCGAGCATCTAAGACCAGTGACAGAAGCTGGCACCTGATAACTCATATTTATATATATATTTTATAGTAGTTTTTATTTTAAGTATTTATATTTTTAGTTTAATCTTAATGCATTTTAATATAGTTTAGTGTTTTTATTTAATAAATAATTCATTTAGACATTCTTTATAAATG
>CATIWK010118556.1:0-10169 GCA_949634005.1 Mallotus japonicus
TTAGTATTCAAGTATCATCTAAGAGTTTTACTATCAAGTCACGTACTTGATGATCTTAGTAGAATTAACTAATCAAGGATAATGCTAAAATTAGCCAGTAATGATAAAAATGCCTCTTTATTATTAAAATAGAAATATGACGAAGTCAAAGTATGGCCATTACATAATTTACCTAGGGCATAACACTAACAAGTTAGTTAGGGTTTTAATGAACCCGGCTCAATATGAACTTAATCGAATAAATTCTCAATAAAAGAATATGCAATTCATGAGGGTTATTGGACTTAATGCTTTTCATTGGCTTGATCACCTTTTGAATTGAATTAGGAACTAGGATTAGATCGAGAGATTAATTCTTGTAAGAAAAGCAATAACAATCTATTAATTTAAATTGATTTAGTCGAGAGACACTTCAATATTAATATTCCCTAAAAGAATGCTTGAATGAATTGGTTATCATTAATTATTTGTGCTAATGAGAGCTAGATAATCACTTAATTATCATAATTGATTAATTGTGAGAGTGCTTCAGAGAGACATCACAATATTAAAGAAGCTTCGGAAATGATATGTTATTCATAATAAACAAGAATTTACTATCCTTTGAATTAAATTGAGCTGGGGGAATTAAACCCTAACGTCTTTAATTATATAAATTTAATAACAAGATTTTATATTGTTTTAGATTTAATTTACTTGTTTTTCTCCTTGAAATTATCAGTAGTCTAGACAAGCAAAATATTAAAAGTAGCTTCGTAATTAACACTATCCCTGTGGGAACAGTATCTTTTTATATTGCTACTTGTACGATTCCGTGCACTTGCGGATTTCGCCTATCAACCTCTCACTATTAGTATCACATACTAATCAAAGAAAATAGACAAAGGTGATAGTCAAATTAATATTACCCAAATATTAATTTATCGACTATGAACATTTTATAGCATATGTACTAAATAAATTTGCCACTCATATTATCAACTCTTGATAATAAACTTATTTAACATTATGCTAATGGATAAATATTCAATTAAACAAACACTTTAGATAATAGAATATGATTTTATTGCCATTTGGGATAATTTACAATGCCAAAATATGTGATTGGCCTCTAGGGCATACCACCTATACTAACATCACAATCATACATCAAGCACAATCTCAATCACTATCACGACCACAATAACAATTGATCTTTGCACGACACCAATTAGGTGATTGTAGCACTACCTAAAACCTTGAATAAGTGAGGGTAGCATTGTTACTTTGTACGATACCAATTAGGTGATCATAGCACTACCTAAAACCCTGAATAGGTAAGGGTAGCGTTGCTACTTTGCACGACACCAATTAGGTGATCGTAGCACTACCTAAAACCTTAAATAGGTGAGGGTAGCGTTGCTACTTTGCACGACACCAATTAGGTGATCGTAGCACTACCTAAAACCCTGAATAGGTGAGGGTAGCGTTGCTACTTTGCACGACACCAATTAGGTGATCGTAGCACTACCTAAAACCCTGAATAGGTGAGGGTAGCGTTGCTACTTTGTACGACACCAATTAGGTGATCGTAGCACTACCTAAAACCCTGAATAGGTGAGGGAAGCGTTGACACCAATTAGGTGATCTTAGCACTACCTAAATCCTAAATGGCTGAGGGTAGCGTTAGTAAACCCTTAACACGACTAGAGAGTATTAAGTGTGACGCCTAAAGGGGTAGTCGTTGTATTTTGCATGCGCATGCTTGCATATCATACGCCTGATTGCATATCATTATTACATGCTTGTCTCACTCGCTTGAATCATCATGAGTCCCGAATTGCATTCTTGTATGCATTGCATTATTGCATGTGCCCCAAACTACATCTTGCATGATAGCCAAATCACAAAACAAGAACTGAATTATAAAACAACACCAACAACCGAATCATGAATAATAACAATAAGACAAGACGTTCGAAGATAATACAACACCCCATAAGGTACGTACCTCTCTTCCCAACAAAACTATTTTTGCATCTCTGCATTGTTTTACATGTATTGACATCAGTGCTAGAAGGTTATGTAACACATGTGAAGTAGTGGGCAACTGTCATACATCAAATTTTTACTGTCCCTAAAAGGGTCTGATGATGAAAACATCTTCTAGAATATAACAAGTGTCTATTTGTTCGTACCACCTTTGAAGCATACTAAAGTCTAAAAAACTCGAACCAAACCTCCAAATTGTGAAATCAGTCGTCGAGTCACTAAATTGTACTTTGATTTTGCAAATTATGGATTATTAGAATAATAAGTGGCTCATTTTGAGCAATCATTGCTCAAAATGTGCAACTAGTCAGACCTGTGTTCATCTTGTAAGATCGGAGCTTAACTTCATGAAAAAATAGAAGCCAATTTTGATAAAACATACGTCGGAAACGCGTCCAAAAGGCCTAAAAACCTATAGAAATAAACTCGAAAAAGTCTGAAGAGACCCGAGAAATAACTCACGAGCTTATTTATAGCACGTAACTACACACCTGAGAATATAACTATGCATATGAAAATAGAAGCCAATTTGGACAAAACGGACGTCGGAAACGCATCTGAAAGGTCTAAAAACCTCTAGAAATAGCCTCGAGAAAGCCCCAAAAGACCCAAAAATTGACGCGCAAGCAAATTTATAGCACGTAAATACGCGCTAGAGTGTGTGACCACGTGCTCAACGTATGGCCAAGTGCCCCAGCGCGCGGTTACGCCTTAAAGAAGCGCTTACGCCTTAAAGAAGCGCTTACGTGCCCCTGTACGCATATGCGCACTCAAAACGACATATATGTGTGCCCCTACACGCTTACCCACACGTAAAAACCCACTTTTTCTATAAATAGTGGTCTTTACCTCATATTTTAGGGGGGGGGCTTCACACATACTGAAGCACTCTCAAATTGAAAACTCCGGACTCTCGATTTACACACTTTTAACTCATTTTACTCACTTTTCCAAGGATTTTAGACCAATTTGAACCAAACCCACCCACACATGTGTCAAAGCACGTTTCAAAGGTATACGAATTTACATTCTACACATCATTTTCAACCTGTTGGTGAGGACAGCTTGAAAATCCCGTGAAGCTAAAGCTTCAAAAAACTCAAAACAAGCTTAGTCGAATCTGAGGACCAAATAATCATTTTTGCACGTTTATTTTACTGTCTTGCATTTTATTTTATTGCCGCCAGTAGTTGAGAAATTTTTATGATTGTGTGGTGAGACTGGCAATTTGCATGCTGATTGAATATTCTCTGCTTTATTTTACGCATAATAAACTGTCATTTTGCATCCTCCAGCTCTGAAATGTGAAAAATCACAAAAATATTATTATTTTCGCATCAAGTCTTCATTTTTATTTTCAAAAATATATAATTTTTCATTTTCATGTAATTTTCATTCTCTGCATATTTAACACATTTTATTGATAAAAATCATAATTTAACATCGTAATCAATGTTTTCACATCATTTCGACATCCTTATGTGAAAAATCATTAATTTTCATAAAAAGTATGTATTTTTTATCCAGTAAATATTAATATCATCATTTTGCATAATTTTTACATTTCCAACATAAAAATCATATTTCTAACATAAATTTTGCATTTTCAACATAAAAATCGTACTTTTGCATCAAAGCTGCATATTTGTATTAGAATTGCACTTTTCCATTTCTCAAACACAAAAATATGTGTTTTCTTCATTTTGCATCAAAACGCATTCAATGATGTGAAAGTTCACATTTTTTAGCTAGAGTCTCCATTCCGTGGTCCAATGATGCAACCATACATCTTTCGTTATTTCCCTACTATTTATAAATATTGCATAATAATTCCTGCAAGTGCACACAACTGCAACTGTATACATCTATCTGCTCATTCATTGATCGAATATGTTATGCCTATTTGTTGTCTTAGTGGATGAATGGATGAAATAGCATATAGTTGTGCTAACCTCTATTTTGCAGGTGTATTCTAGATCTAGGATTAGATTTACATTTTCACACCTTTTTCTCTTTCGTATGCATTTATTAGAAAAGCCTTGTAAATAATTATACTTAATTTCCTTTACTTTCAGTTATTATTATGTGCTTGTGTGAATGTGCATATACAAACTGTCATTACCGAAACTAGGGAGACGCGGTGGCCATGTATCGAGTATTGTATAATGAGAAATAGCCAAAAAGTAGATGCGATCTCCCGAACCTAGAATCTCTGCTGGGGATGATACTCGTTGAGTGACCCGATGTCGTCCCTTTTATCTTTTCTTTATTTTTTAAAAATTAAGTGGCAACTCCACAAACACAAAACGTCTCTCATCCCCCTAAGACCAATCATTTTTCCTTGTCCCATAAACAGAACGGATGTCCCTTCTGGTAAAGTTGCCATGACCCCCCCTCCTTTCAATTCGACATTTGGTTCGGAAGAGATTCCAAGTCAAAGGAAACCCTAGTTTCCAAAAAAGGTTGCTTACAATATCCTGAATTACATCATTCAGCATGAATCATGCAATGCATTAATACCACATTGATATAAAAATTGCATTCATCTTTGCGTTAATCTCGAAATTGCATCATGCATCTCGCATATACTGAAAATTGCATTATACATTTTGCATTCAATAATTGCATTCTTACATGTGTCACTATCATTTTGTGTGAATCCCAAAACTATGTTTTTATATATATCACTATCATTTTGCATGAATCTCAAAATTGCATCTTGTGTGAATCACTATCATCCTTGTGTGAGTCTTAAATTGCATTCTAGCATGTGCCCTAAACTGTAACTCGCATGACAGAAGAATCACAAACAACGACAAGATAGATGATAAGATAGAATCATGGAGTCGTGTTTCAATTTTACGAAATATAAATTCTCAAAATCATAAATTTCATGTTTAGAATAAATTGTTGCTCAAAGTGTGCAACTTGTCAGACCAGTTTTCATCTCGTGAGACTGAGACTCAATGTCATGAAAATGGAAGCTACTTTTAACAAAATGGAAGTCAAAAACTCATTTGGAAGGCCCAAAAAATTAGGAAAAACTATCCAAACTCGAAAAACGAACCCAAAAAAGCCTTAAAATGAGCGAACACTGTAAGCGCTAAACACGTGTCCAGGAATGTATGTACACATATTATGCATGTGTGCATGCATTCCACGATGCATGAACAAGTGCAAAATGTGTGCACACACATTCCCAGATGCTTGGGCACACGCCAAATGAGTGCACACACGTTCCTAACACTAAACACTCGTAAAAATTGACCCATTTTCTTGAACAGGTGCTCGTATCGTGTGAACTTGCATAAAAAATGCTTGTTTCACACGTACACATAAAAATTTATCCTCTATAAATATAAGTTTCCACCACTCACGTTAGGGGGCATATTTAGACATTGTGTTGAAAACTCTATCAATTTGAAGACTCAGGATTCCCGATTTACACACTTTTAGCTCATTCTACTCATTTTTCATAGGATTTTTAGACCGATTTGAACCAAACCTAGCCTCATCTTTAACAAAGCATGCTTCAAAGGTATACCAATTTGCATTCTACACATTATTTTCAACATCTCGACGAGGACATCTTAATCTCTACTTGAAGCTAAAGCTTCAAAAAACACAGAAAACAAGGTCAGTCGAATCTAAGGACCATACAAGCATTTTTGCACGTTTATTTTCTATATTTTACATTTGCTATTGTAATCATCTTTTATTGCTGCCAATAAATTGAGAAATTATTGTGACTTGTGTTGTGAGAATGGTTATTCTGCATGCTATTTGAATAAATTTCTATTATATTTGATCATATTTAATTGTTATTTTGGATCTTCTAGCTCCGGAAGTGTGAAAATTACAAAAACATCACCTTTTTATGTTAAATCTACATTTTTCTTAATTTTCATCATAGTCTATACCTTTTTTTTTTATCATTTTTGCATCATTTTCATTATAAAGATTACATTTTTATGATAAAGTCTACATTTTTATGCTAGTCCTACATTTTATGGATAAAATGTCATCTTTTGCATCAAGTCTGCATTATTCACTTTCAAAAATACAAAATTTATCATTTTAGTGCAAGTTCTACATTCTCTACATTTTTAGCATATTTTCTTGATAAAAATCATATTTTAACATTAAAATTAGCATTGTTGCATCATTTATGTAGCTATATGAAAAATGATGATTTTTCACATAAAGTTTGCATTTTGCATTCAATAACTATTAATCTATCATTTTGTGCATTTCCTTCATATTCATGATGTCAAAATTAGATATTAACATGAATCAGCATTCTAACATGATATTCACTTCTTTTGTATAAATCTTGCATTTTTAATATAAAAAAAAATCATATTTCTTAGCATAAATTTTACATTTCTATCATCAAGTTTACATCTCGATGTCAAGATATCATTTTTTAACATAAAAATGACATTTTCATATCACTTATGCATTTTCATATGAAAAATCAGATATTTCACATAAAGCCTTCACTTTTAGCTCCAAACTATCATGCTCATATCAAAATCATCACCTCTACATCATGCTCGCATTTTCAATTATTTTGACGTAAATATGATATGTCTCATGTCTGAAACAAATCCTTGATGCTCAAAATCACCTTTTTCGCATCTCTGCATCAAAACTGTGTCTTCACATTAAAACTGCATCTTTCTTCTACTCTTCAACATCAAAATAAGTATTTTCTCTTATTTTTACATTAAAATGCATTTAATAATATGAAAGTTCACACTCTCGAGGTAGAGTCTCCATTTTGTGGTCCAATGATGCAAATATGCATCTTTTCTTATTCTTCAATCATTTAGAAATATTCTATCATTTTAGTAATTACTTCATTCAATATCATTTCAAATCCTACAAGTGCAAATGGTTAAGTGCCTTTATTCGCTCTTTTAATTGAGTGAATTGCTTATTTGTTATATGTGTAGATGAGCGAATGGAATTGCACATATTTGTGCTAATCTCTATTTTACAAGTGTATTCTAGATCTAGGACTATATTTACATTTATGCACTTTTTCTCTTTCCAATGTATTTTACTAGGAAAGCGATTTAATAATTATAATTAATTTTCTTTACTTTCCATTATCATGCTGTGTGAATATGTGTATACAAATTGTCATTCTGAAACTAGGTGATGCGGTAGCTATATATTGAGTATTGTATAATGAGAAAGAGCCAAAAAGTATATGGGATCTTTCGAACCCTAAATCTCTGCTGGGGACAATACTTATTGAGTGACCTGACGCCATCCCTTATGTTTTTTAAGAAATCGGATGGCAACTCCACAAACACAAAATGTCTCGTGTCCTCCCAAGACTAAATATTATCCCTATCCCATAAACGCAACAGATGTCCCTCTGGTAAATTTGCCCTTTTCGAAAGAAAGAAAAGTAAAAAATTTCTTTGGTCTCTCATAGTAGCGACTCTATTAGGGAGTGTCCTCAAAGAGCAAGTGCATCATTTACTCATATTTTACTTCTAATAAGATTCCATGCACCAATAAAGCTCTTGCAGCACATGACACAACATGCATTCATTACATATTTGTTCTTCATACTAATTTCATCCTTTTGCATAACATCGCATATATACATTTTATAACAATTGCACCAATGCATACATCTTATAAGAAATTGTACTTGTGCATACATTTTATGACAATTGCACTCATACATGTATTTCATAATAATTTCTCTAACCTCATCATTTCTACAGTTACAAACCCCGAACACAACCCTAAAAGGAGAGTTAGCAATGGTTAAAATTTGAAATGGCCGAGCAGTCTGCGAATTATAGCCTCGATGACCAAGTCAAAGAGCATATGAAAACATTTGTAGCTAATGGTGGCTTAACCAATATCTTTCAAACTGAAATCAAGACCATCCTTCATACTGAAATCAAGAACATCCTTAACCAAATCCCAAACTCCAAGGATGAGATAATCCTCTTGAGGGGCATTGCTGGCACTCCTGACTTTAAGATGAACAAAGGGAAAGAAGTGATGGCCATAGCCGAAGATGTTAAGGATGACTATGAGTTTTACCAAGAAGAGATTTCACAATCCTCAATTGAGGCAGCAACTACAGAAAAATCTGAATCGATGATGAAGATCTAAGAACTATCTCATAAGATCACTCAGTTTAGGGATCAAATGATGCACAAGATCATTCATTTTGAGAATCAAATGAAATGCAAGATTGCTCAGCTTGAGGTTTGAATGATCACCCAGCTCGAGATTCTAGTGAAAGAAAACACTCATTCCCTAAATAAAGGTTTCAATCAACTTTTTATGCTTATGGGTGAACTCTTGCAGAATCACTCAAAGCAGCCTTATTATTCCGAGCTTGATGAAGCTCTAGTTTCTGAATTAATATGGTGATCTTCACGATCTCAGTCATGATTGTGAGGAAGGTAGCTCTATTCATGGTCATTTAAACCCTTTTAACTTCAAGAATCCATGACTCCTCATGAGCATAATCATGATCATAAGGAAAAGGACCATAATTATGATCGACAAACACAAAAGAAGCATAATAGTTTAGGACTCCTCACTAGTGATTCTCACGATCGTGAGGAGGATCACAACTGACATGGCAACATAGCAACGAGTTGATATTAAATGCAATGGCTCATTTTTGGATACCCACAATTATGAGTAGTTTAATTTCTACAAAAGTAAAAAATTACAATTAATGAAGAATAATAATAAGAGAGGCACAAATTTCTCCACTCTAGTTTGTAAAGTTTTGGCTATAAAAACCTATTGAATACACATTGAAGAGGTAAGAAAGTTTGTTGGAAGAATTTATAGCTTAAAAATTCAAATGTTCTTCAAGCTCTTTCATTGTATACTTAAAGATTTATTATTTCTTTGAGTGTTAGGACTGTGAGTAGTGATAGGATTCTTCTTTTACACCTTTCATAGGTTTAATTAAAGGTTGTGAGGATCAAAATCACTTGCAATTTAAGTGTTAACCATCAAAACACTTAATTTTTTTTGTGGTTTGAGTTAAGTTAAGAAAAACTCAATTGTTGTAAAAATTTGAGTTGAGCCTAGAAAAAATTTTAATTGTAATCAATCTCATTAATATATTGTGTGGTTGGTTTGAAAATCCTAATTTCGTAGAAGTTAAGTGGGAGATATACGATTAGTTGAGAATTCAAACTCCTTAAAATCTTTTTTGTGTCATTGTGTTTAATCTTTGTTTTTATTTCTTATTCTCTATTTTAATTCCTTCAAAACCTCTTTAAATTTCTAATTTTCTCCTTCATCACACAAAATTTCTGTTTAGCCCCTCTAGGGCTTTTTTCAGAAATTAATGTTATTTCAATTATATGTAAACAATTCTAAATATTATCAAATAATATAAAACAATAAAGTTTATTTTTAGTGCAATAAAAGAACCAAAGTTAATTGTATCAAGTTTATGTACAAAATAATAAAAATTTATGTACAATTGGAAATATCTAGGAGTTATTTGTTTAATGAAAAATAAGGGTAGGAATCAGAATCAGAAAGGGCGATTTTAATTATTAGTGTTTGGTTGATTGAAAAATTATATTGGAATGGGAAATCAATCTCCCATTAATTGAAATCATCCATTCCCCTTGCTTCTATAGGGAATGAATTTCTATTGGGGTTTTTTCATAAATGCCCTAAAAACTTAGCCTATAAACTAAAATACCCCAACTTTCTTTTTATTACACGAGTGTCACATTGATGGTAAAATATTTACCATCGTGCACCCTTCTACATTAAACAAACACGTGAAAAAAAAATTATTGCTCCCTTCCGCTTTTCGCCAAGTAGATCTCCGCCAAGTAGTTGTCCGCCCTTCACCTCTGCCCAACTCCTTTGTGATATGGACGTGACCAAGCTTGAGAATGGTGATGGTGGTGGCATTTTCAAAGATAAAGCTAAGGATGGGCTTGATGGAGAGGACAGCAAGAAAACCAAAGATAAAGCTAAGGATCCATTAAGCATGCCACAAGGCCCAATTACAAGGTCAAGGTCCAAGAAGCTACAAGAAGCCTTAATTGGCTATATGCAAGATTGGGCTAGTCAAGGAAGTTCAATTGATCATGCTAGGTTTGGCCCAAGTGAAG
>CATIWK010118582.1:0-26186 GCA_949634005.1 Mallotus japonicus
ATAATAATAATAATAATAATAATAATAATAATAATAATAATAATATTTATAATCTTCATTTACCATTTATTTCTGTAATTTATTTAATAATAACTATTAGGGCAAAGGTGCATTTCCGCCCCTAATGTTTTGGCCGAGGAGCACATAAACCCTTTTCTTTTTTTGAACCATTTAAACACAAATATTATATTTTCCTGTGTTTTTTGCCCTTTAATTAACGGCAGTTGATTTCAAAATTAACACCGTTTGGAATGCAAGTGACATGGCTATCATACTAAGGAATTGAGCTAATTAAAAAGGTTTGTAAATTATAAAGCTTCTATCAGCAACACTTACGGCCACCTCTCCAAGCAACCACCAACGCCGCCTCTCCTATCACCATTCTTACCTCTCCTCTCCTAGTAACAACAACTGCCTCTTCTCTCTTAGCTAGCAATGCTGCTTCTCTTCTCTCAACAACCAATCTGATGTTTGCAAAACCATCACCTCCCATCATCGCCTCTCATCACTACTCATGAATGAAAATAACGGAACAAGCAAATTGAAGAACCAAGCCTACATCAGCATGCTAAAATTAGAAAAAGCAGAATTCCAGTCAAACTAGATCTGTTATTAGCTTTGGATTCCAATTAAACCACCTTATTTCTTCAATCTTCAAGTACAACTGCAAAACATGGTCAATTGAGTTAGCTTTGGCTCAATGGCAAGGAGTGGAGTTGGAGAGATTAGAAAAGCGAGCTGAATTGCATCGAGAGCTAACTTATTAGAAAAGCGGGCAAAGAGATATGACAGTAAGAGGAGCAAGGATTGAGAAGATGAGAGAGTGCATCAAGAGCTATAGGTTTAGGTGATGTATTAACAAATTTCTTAATCATACAGTTTATGTGTTTTGGTACAACATTTATGCTTGTTCTCTTCTGTATTACCATTTGGCTAGCTCAAAGCGTTCTAAAAATAATAATAGAAACTATAGTCAATAAAAAATCCCAGCTATATCCAAAGAGATTCAAGAAATCAGAATCGAGCCATGAAATCAAATAGAGCTCAAATCCAAACCCACCCATTTCCTGATCCAGAGATTGTTGCTGGAAATGAAAAAAAGCTCTGTTGCTTATGCCATCAAAGAAGGAGAGTCCAATGGGGTATGATAATGGTATTCGTAATACTCAAATTAAGATTGGTAAAGGGCATTTGATTCCTTATCTTGTTTCTTCTGAAGAGGCACAACGTGGCAGCAGATGTAGTGCTGGTGTTGATCAGGCGGCCTTGATGGTGGGTCTTGATGTCTCGTATTTGGGTTAGGGTCATTGGTATACTTTGAGAGAGTTAAAAGCATTGAGTAATGGTTTTGTTGATGAGACTGTGATTGGTCAAGGAGGATATGGAATTGTTTATCATGGTGTTTTAGAGGATAACACTCAAGTTGTTGTCAAGAACTTGCTCAATAATAGGTGTTCAATCTTTTTTTATTTTCTTGGTTGTGTTGTTTTTTATTTGTTTGCTTTTTATGGTGGTGGTAGTTTCGGTGGTACTTATTGACAGTGGTGGCACTGATGGTTAATAGTGGTGTTTATGGACAACAGCGGTGTTGATGGATAGTGGCGGGTGGTGGTTAGGGGCGATAGTGTTTTTGGGGGATAGTGGTGATGGGTATATGTTAATGGGAAAATCACGAATCAAACGGTTCATTCAGCTCCAGTTCTTGAGAAATTCCACCGCTGAAAAGGTTACCGGAACCTCTGCAATTGCTTTGAGATGTAGCCGAAATTGCTTTAAGGAAAATTGTACTGACGACTCTGAAGATGAATTCTACCCATTTGGCAATTCTTCTAATGTTGTTTCCTCCAACAAAGCAATTGAAATTGTTAAGGTAGATATAAATTGACCATCCACGTCATCTTAAATAAACAGAGTTGCTCACCCAAATTCTCCACCATTAATTGAGGGACAAAAAACACAGGAAAACATAATATTTGTGTTTAAATGGTCCAAAAAAAAAACAAAAAGGGCTTATATGCTCCTCGGCCAAAACATTAGAGGGGTAAATGCCCCTTTACCCTAACTATTATTATCAATTTGATTATCAATTATTATTATTATTGCTACTACTACTACTACTACTATTATTTTTATTACTATGCCTTCATGATACTACTAAATTTTGTTACAACTCTCAGTTTTGCCTAATCATTTACCTTTCTTAACTAAGTTTTAGCTCAACTATAGATTATTGAGCTATTTATCAAATGGGTTTCATAAATTCTAATTTCTCATTTAAGCAAGTTTAACTTATAAAAAAATAATAAACAATTTAGTTAACTAAGATTTGTTATCAAGAACTATGAAAGATGATCCAAATAGACATTATAACTTCACCAATTAATTGTTTAAAGCTATTTTTTATGATATTAATAAATCTGATAAATATTCTTTCCAATTATTAATTTTTATAGAACTTAACTACAAACCCATTATTAAAACTTAAATTCCTCCTCAAAATTTACAAAGTTTCAAGATAGAAAAACCAAAAAAAAAAAAAAATCAATCACAGCCGATATCAATTTAATAGCCAAAAGTCACAAGGAACCAAATCACAACTCAAAGAAACAAGTGACCAAGAAGAATTTCCACATAAGAAAGAAGGAATTCTTTGCTTGAATCAAAGTGAAATTGATAAAGAAATTCATTCAAGAAGAAGAAAGAAAAGAAAATCCACTCACCTTGCTTGAGCTCCCACGCCCTTTTCTCTCAATTCTCTCTCTCTCTCTCTCTCTCTCTCTCTTTTTTTTTTGTTCTTAAAAGAAAAACACCAAATGAAGATTTTTATCTCCAAAATTAATGGATAAGCATTACCCTAAGACCACAAGAGATTGACACCTAGACCTATTATTATTATTTTAAGTTTAATCCTCTAATTATTTTAATTTATTTTTTATTATATATATAATCTAGTCTTCTCTAGAATTTATTCCATAATCCAATTTTTTAATTTACTATTATTATTTGTTTATATTTATAAATATTTATTTATTATTCATTTATTAACATATAATTAAATTTTAATTTAATTCATTCATTTATTTATAATTTATTTATTAAATTTTCATTAATTTATTAACATATAATTTTAAGGTTAATTCCAAGTATGAATGTGACATTGTAGCCTTGTTAAAATGGTGCGTATCGAACTTAAATGGTAATAATGTCAAAGTGCACCGTTTAATCGAAATCAGTTCGCCCCTTTCTCAATAAACGAAACTCGATGAAGAACCCTAACTATTGAAAGCAATTTGGTACTTTTCAAATTGAAAAATCAATTCATTATGTACTGAGTTCTTAATAAATGTTGCTAAATTGAAGGTAGATTGAAGACAGATTGATGCTAGATTGAAGAAATATTGAAGATCTGTAAGAGGAAAACGACTTAAGCTAATTCAAAATTGGAGGTAAGCTACTTTTGAATTTTCTTCGACACATTGCTACTTTATGAAAACGATAGAAGCTACATGAAAAGTGATGCTTTTTTTAACTTAAAAGCAACTTGAATAAGACACAATGAGCAACAAAATGTTGTTTGCTTGTATTTTTTGGTTTATTGGAAACAATAAACGACATATTTTTTGCAGATAAAATAATAATTCATAGTGCCATTAGTGCTAATATAGTATTTGTATTGCATTAGTGCTAATATAGTGTTCTTTTTTTTTTACTTCAAAATGTCAGACACATTTTCTATATATTACCACTATGGTGCGAGGTTAGCATATCTAGGTGGTGAAGTTGTTTACATGGGAGGCCATGTCAAGCCAAGACACTGTGTTGACAGTGATAGAGTATGTTACTTGGACTTAGTAGATGATGTAGAAAATATGGAGTATGTCAATGAGAGAATGTTATATAGAAGCCCTGGATTGTCTCTTACAGATGGTTTATGAGACATGCATGAGGATAAGTAGGTGCTTAAAATATTGTAGCATTTAGTTGAAGGGAATTGTATGATAGAGGTATTTATGGAGGTTTTCAAGTACAGAGAATCTGAAGTGGGTAAAAAAAAAGACACAAACAGCCTAAGGTAATGGATACTGTGGATGGGCCTCATGAAATGAAGGTGGGTAATGAACAACTAAAGAATGTTGATGAGAGTGTTGAAGTACAAGAGAATGATAAGGACTGTAAAAAAGAGAATGGTAATGTTTGTGAACAAATAAATGCTGAGGAGGTATTAAATCTGAATCAGACGATGGAAAAGATGGCTGAAGAGAACTATGACTCTCAGAATGACCTAGATTATCAACCTATTAGTGAAAGTGACACAGATGATAGTTTAGAAGACAATGAGCTATCAGATGATGAAGAATATATCGAGGCAAGGCAAAATAGAGCAAAGTATAGAAAATATGTATTATTGGATGGGTGGCAGATAAGTTTGCTACTAATGTTGGACTATAAAAAATAAATACCACTAATGCAGCTAAGTCAGCAAATAAGGAGGACAATGAGCAATGCTTAAGTGAATATATTGATTCTAATTGTGATATTAATTCTATTGGTTTAAGTGAGGAGGACAATATGGATGACAATGTTAAAAGGTTGAGGAAGAGATGTGTTATTTATGATCCCAAGAATGACCATAAAATAATGCAGCTAGTGCTTGATATGCAGTTTAAGAATGCACATCAGTGCAAGGTTGTGGTACAAAAGTGGGCTATTCTCAATGGCATAATGTATAAATAATCAGGAGTAATCAAAGACAATTAGAGGTTAGATGCTTTGAGAATTGCCCTTGGAAGCTGTATGGAAGTGTAATAAACTCTGAGATCGCCATTAAGACTCTAATACCTAAGCATAGATGCAGCAGAGAATTGAAGAGTCGACAAGCAACAGTTGCTTGGATAACAAATGAATATGTTCACAGAATTGGAGAAAATCCTAATTTGTTTGTCAAAGATCTAGAGGAGGACTTACTTGAGAAGTTTTTTTTTTCAAGTCAATAATTGGAAGTGTTACCGAGCTAAGTAGAAAGCTCTCGAGATCCTAAGAGGATCTGTTGAGGGTCATTACACTAAACATAGGTCATATAAAGCTAAACTATTGAGAGTTTATCCAGAGGGCAGATTTGATTTCCTCCTAGTTGATAACAGTTCATTTAAAGGCTTTTTTATTAGATTCAATGCATTAAAGAAGGGTTTTTTTTAAGGGATATATGCTAATTATAGGGTTTGATGGATCCTTTCTTAGGACATTCCTAGGTGGAGCCCTCCTTTTAATTGTAGCCAAAGATGGGAACAACCAAATGTTTCCTATCTTTTGGGCTATTGTGCAGTCAGAAAATGAATATTTTTGGACCTAGTTTCTAGACTTGGTTATGCAAGAGCTGAACATTAAAGATGGTTTTGGTTGGAGTTTTATAAGTGAGCAATAGAAGGTATAAGTTTTATTAGAATTCATTTTTTTCATTTTTACTAATTTTAAATATCTAATTTAATAATGTTCATTTTTGTTGACATGGATTAATTAATGCAATTTTGAAGATGGCACCATATGCTGAACACAGAAACTGCACACAAGACATATATACTGCAATTGGAAGAAGGAGCACAAGGGCCAAACGTTAAAGAACATGTTTTGGAGGGCAGCTAGGAGCACCTATGATGCTGCTTTTACATTAAAACTTCAGCCAATAAAGGATAAGGATCAAGCTGCACACGATAATTTGATGCAAAGAGATCCAACAAATTTCTATAAGTTTCATATGAGTGAGTTGCCTAAATCAGACATGATCGACAATAATGTTTGTCAAACCTTTAATGGGTATATAGTAAAAGTAAGGGGTAGACCTATTATTGATATGTTAGAGGATATAAGAGAGTCTTTGATGGAAAGAATGAACAAAAAGTTAACTGAAATGAGTTCTTGGTCTGACAGTATTTACCCTAGAATTAGAAGTAAATTAGAGGAAGTCAAGTTTAACAGTAGGTTATGTTCTGTCAAACCTGATGTTGGAGATAAGTTCCAAGTTGCAATTGCTACTAACAAGTTTATTGATATTTTTTTTATACAACCTATGATTAATTAATATTTTGTTTTAAATTTGGTAATAATTATCTCTATATTTTTTCTAAAAAACAAATTGCAATGGAACATTTTAAGAACATCTTTAACTTGTTAAGGTGGTGGCAATTATTTCATATTTTGTTTAACTAAACTCTAAAAATAGAATTTCACCCTTACTAAAAAAACAGTAATAGAGTATCTCCAATGGTGCTCTTTAAAATAAATAGTATATTTTAGGTAACAAAGAACATCTTAAAATATAAAGAGTAAGTAATTTTATTTAAGTCCAATGCACTCTTTATATTTCACTCTTCATTTTGTTTTATCCTAGAAGCATTTAATTTTATTTTTTTCCTAATCCTTTTTCTATCCAATGCACTCTTTGCAAGAAAAGAAGCTAATAGAAAACAAGAATATGTATGGAAAATAAACGTGTATTAATTAACCTTTGTATAAAGAGTGAATTTTGACTCTCTACATATAAAGAGTCAAGCTCACTCTCTAATCTGTAATTTAGATCTACAAAGTGGGTTGAAGTCCTATTTTTTACAATCACTCTTTATAATAAAAGAGTTTATGTTAAAAAAAGAGTGGGTTGAAGATGTTCTTAGTAAGTTCATTTGCAATCTTTAACATTTCAAATGATATATTTATTGCAGGAACCTATATAAAGTCCTAACTAATGAAAGACTATCATCAATTCTTTTTTTAAAAGGGCCATAATTGTTTGAATTATTTTAATTATTAGCGATACGAAAAATACTCTCACTAGTATTTATATTAGTGATCAAATAACAAAAAAACACTTGCAAATAATGTATATATTGCGAAGGCATAAAACTGTCAATAATATTTTAGCGCCAAAACTTCCCTCCAAAAATATTATTAGCGATGGACGAACACATTATTATCAATGGCTTTCTTATGTTGTCATAGTCATTAAAATTATTAGTCAACTAATTGCGACAAAAAAATTTTTTCCTCGGCAATAATACTTTTTTGAAATAATATTTATGACTATTGCTAAGTTTTGGTCGCAAATAGACATCTTTTTTGTAGTGATATTTTCTTGTTCAGAAATGGAAAAAAAAAACTAAGAACATCTAGAAAAAATCTCAAACATCACCCCCTTTAACTTTTTATACTTTCGTATATTGCTGAAATCATTTTTTGGTAATTTAAAGATGATTTAGTCAATTTTAGATTGACTTTTATTGAATTTAGAAAAACTAGTTTGAATCTAAACATTTTGAAAGTTCTTAACCTAAAGCCTTTACTTCATCATATGGAATTTTTGACACAATATGATATAGGAAAAAAAAGAAACTCAAACTCATGTGACATTACTACAACAATGCTATACTATTGAAAATCCGTGGGCAGTGTATTATTTCGGGTGTGTTTCTTACATTATCAATTTTTTTTAAAGATATAACGTCCCTATCATAAAATTTAATCATCACTATAAACTACATTTGTTTTTATTTAAAACATTCATACTTTCTTGTACAAATATTGAAAAAAAAAAAAAACTAAGAACACCTAGACAAATCTCAATCATTGAATCCCTTCCACTTTTTGTACTTTTGTATATTGCTGAAATCATTTTTAGGTCATCTAAAAATGATTTAGTCAATTTTAGATTGACTTGTTCTGAATTTAGAAAAGCTAGTTTGGATCCAAATATTTTGAAAGTTATTAACTTAAAACCTTTACTTCATCATATGAAACTTCTTATACAATATCGTATAAGAGAAAAAGAAACTCAAACTCATGTGAAATCACTGCAACAATACTATACTGCTAAAAATTCATGGGCAATGTATTATTTCGGGTGCATTTCTTTCATTATTGAATTTTTTTAGAGATATAACATCCCTATCATAAAATATAATTATCATTGTAAATTACGTTTATTTCAATTTAAAAAATTCATATTTCTTGGAACACCTAGACAAATCTCAAACATTAAATCCTTTTTACTTTTTGTACTTTCATCTATTGCTGAAATCATTTTTGGGTAATCTAAAAATGATTTAGTCAATTTTAGATTAACTTATACTGAATTTAGTAGTTCACCTTGATTAGCAAGGGTTTGAAGTTAAAAATCAGTTATAATTTTGTCCCTTTCTCTCTCTAAAAATGTACTGAATTTAGTAGTTCACCTTGATTAGCAAGGGTTTGAGGTAAAAAATTAGTCATAATTTTATCCCTTTCTCTCTCTAAAAATGTGTTTTTTAGTCTCCAAAAAAGTCCCAAAATAGGCAAAAATGTCAATTTTTATAGACCTAGGGCCCGACCTATGGATGTGGGTTGTGACCCACACGTGTGGGTCATGCGACCCATGCATGCGAGTCATGGGCTTGACCCACGTGTATGGGTCATTGACCCACACTCGTGGGTTGGCTAACCCACAAGCGTGGGTCAGACCCACACTCATGGGTCAAGCCGACCCTTAGCCTTCCAACCCCCATTTTTAGCCATTTTGGCTTTTTTGTCAATCTCGGGTGTTTTTGAGGTTCGAGTATGTGTGTTTGGGTGTGTTTTTGCATTTTTCATCCTGCCAAAGCGCGCTCGAGATGACTTCGGAGAAATCTTCCCCCCTTCTAGTCGACGGGATCCTTCATCATCGAATTTGTGGAGGACAGTTTAAATTTAGGTATCAACAGTTTCCCCCTACTTGACATGCATTGAAGAAGCTTATGCTCATTGATGCATAAGAAGCAAATTATGCTATATAGCCCTAACCAGACTTTAAGCAAAAAATGCATTGTATAGCCCTGGCCAAACTTCACGTGAAAAAGGGTGTTGTATAGCCCTGACTAGGCTTCAAGTAAAAAAAAAATGCACTTTATAGCCATGACCAGGCTTCAAGTGAAAAAGAGTGTTATATACCGCTGACCAGGCTTCAAGCAAAAATGGGTGTTGTATAGCCTTGACTAGGCTTCAAGAAAAATGATGTGATGTTGTTTAGCCATGAATATACTTCAAGCAGAATGATGCAATATTATATAATCCTAAACAGACTTCAAGTAGAAACACACTATATAGCCCTAACCAAGCTTCAAGTGTTAGGTTTTAAAAATCATGATGCATGTAAAGACTTTGTGAGTGCTATATAGCCCTAACTGGGCTTCAAGCAAAAACACATTGTATAGCCTACACAAGGCTTTAAGTGCCAAGTTTTAAAAACTATGATGCATATAAAACTTTATTTGTGAATACAAGGCACAGGGTGATTCGGGGCCAGACAATTCCGCTAGTCTCGAACTTGGGAGCGCATGTCTAGACACTCCACCGCTAGCAGGTTGGTATCCAAACTCTTTCTTCTTTACTTTCCTTTCTGCTTTTACATATTTTTTCTTTTCTGAGATTTTTTGCAAGATAAAATAAAATAAATTAGTACGTGAATTTTATTTTCTTTTGGCAAGAATTATTGTACATTATTCTTCCCTTTGTTTAGGATGAACTTTACTGCTTATTTATTGATTGCATGCTCTGAGTCTTAAATACTTATGAGTTTTCTCGTATGCTTTTGTATGTTTGTTCTTGTGAATTTTTTAGAATTTTCTTGCAAGTGAATAGAAAGCAAAAGGGGTTTGTCAGTAGGCCCATTGGTGTTGAAGAGCTGCTGGGCGGCTATGACTGTCTTGATCGAGAGGTGGTCTGATTGAACATACACTTTCCGCTTTCAATTTAGGGAGATGATGATTACAATCCTTGACTTTGTTGTGCTTACTAGATTCTCTTTTGCTGGCCAGCGAGTGTCGTTTGAGATCCTTGATGATCCCATAGCATTATGTGTCGAGTTGCTTGGTTATGATCCCAAGTTCAGGGGGTGGTCTGATTTCATACGCCCGCTTTATGCCTGCCTGTAGAGCTGCCTTGGCTGGTAGGCCAGAGGATATTGAGAGGCTGGCTACTTGCACAATTCTGTATACTTGCAGATTTCACTGTCAGTTTGCTAATGTGTTATCCTGCGAAAATAAGGCTCTCCACTCCAAGGAGCTGGCTCAAAATAAAATGATTTCCTTTGAAAACTGAGCAAAAGGGAATCAGAAGAAATACAACCATTGCCGAATAATTATGATTTGATAGATGGGAAGTTACATACATTGGATTTGTTAAGAAAAGTAGAAGGGTTTAGAGACTCTCCATTTGAGAGAAAATACGCAAAGAATAGGATTCGTAATGTTACACGCACTGTTGAATCTTTTTAGAATTCCTTATTATATTGAAATTCTTTATTTTTTATAGGAATTCTTATTATTTTAAAGATATTAATAAAAAATTAATTTGTTCATATACTTTTTAAATTTAAATTTGTCATAAACTAGGATTTCAAATACTAAATAATTATTAAATTCAATTTGGCAAGACTTATAAAATTATACTATCTAATATTATTTATATTAGATAAAATATAATTACACCTAATTAAAATATAAAGTGTATATAACAAAATGACATACTACAATTTTTTATTAATTCAAATTTTGTTAGAGATAAAATACAAGTTGAACCTAATTAGAATATGAAAAATACTTTAAATTAAATTATAGTTACATTTAATTAACTTAAAAATTAATAGAACAATAATTAACACCATAAAATACGACCTAATAAATCTTTATTCAATTGCAATTCTAGTCTAACTAATTCTAAATAAATTTCACAATCCATATAATTGTAAACATAATCAGTACCAATTATGCTACTACCCTAATCCTAATTTTTGTTCATGTAGTGCATATGACATGGTTTTTTTACAAAATATTCCAATCGGAAAATTTAAAAATTCACACTCATGCATAACAACCCGTAATAATACCCTTAAATTAAATGGAGATTTCCCGCCATTTATTTGCTAAACTTCTGTCAACCATTATTTTCTTTCTTCAATTTTATTGTCAAGAACTAATCCCACTCCAAACACATAAAACCCTTATGTAAAACCATTATAGACTAATCTTCTCAATAATTCCAATTTTTTTTTAATAAAAAAGAAATGCACCTGAAATAATACACTGACCACAGATTTTCATCAGTATAACATTGTTGCAGTAATTTCACATGAGTTTGATTTTCTTTTGTTCCTATACAATAATGTGTAAGAAATTTTATATGATGAAGGCTCTAGGTTAATAACCTTCAAAATGTTTAGATAATTTTATATGATGAAGTAAAGGCTCTAGGTTAAGAACCTTCAAAATGTTTAGATTCAAACTAATTTTTCTAAATTCAGTACAAGTTAGTCTAAAATCGACTAAATCATTTTTAGATGACCAAAATGATTCTAGTGATATATGAAAGTACAAAAAGTGGAACGGAATCAATATTTGAGATTTGTCTAGGTATCCTTAGCTTTTTTTTTTTCCCATTTTTGAACAAGAAAGTATGAATGATTTGAATGAAAACAAATGTAATTTATAATGATGATTATATTTTATGAAAGGGACGTTATATCTATAAAAAAAATATTCGATAATTTAAGAAATGCACCCAAAATAATATATTGCCCATGAATTTTCAGTAATTTAGCATTGTTGTAGTAGTTTCAAATGAGTTTGAGTTTCTTTTTTTTCCTATACGAAATTGTGTGAAAATTTTCATATAATGAAGTAAAGGCTCTAGGTTAAGAACTTTCAAAATGTTTGAATTCAAACTGGCTTTTCAAAAATCATTACAAGTCAATCAAAGTTTGACTAAATTATTTTTAGATTACCCAAAAATGATTTCAGCAATATAAGAAACTACAAAAAGTGGAAGGGGTTCAATGTTTGAGATTTTTCTAGGTGATCTTATTTTTTTTCCAATTTTTGAACAAGAAAGTATGAATGTTTTAAAGGAAAACAAATGTACTTTATAATGATGATCATATTTTATGACAATGACGCTATATCTCTAAAGAAACATTCGATAATGTAAGAAATGCACCCGAAATAAAAAAAATGGCCCATGAATTTTCAACAGTATGGCATTCTTCCAATAATTTCACATGAATTTGAGTTTCTTTTTTTCATATATGATACCGTGTCAAAAAATTCCATATGATCAAGTAAAGACTTTAGGTTACGAACTTTTAAAATGTTTGGATTCAAACTAGCTTTTCTAAATTCAGTACAAGTCAATCTAAAATTGACTAAATCATTTTTAGATGACCCAAAAATGATTTCAGCAATATATGAAAGTGCAAAAAGTGGAAGGAATTCAATGTTTAAGATTTGTCTAAGTGTTCTTAGTTTTTTTTTTTTTCAATTTTTGAATTAGAAAGTTTGAATGTTTTAAATAAAAACAAAAGTAATTTATAGTGATGATTATATTTTATGATAGGGACGTTTTATCTTTAAAAAAATTCGATAATGTAAGAAATGCACCCAAAATAATACACTGCCCATAATTTTTCAGTAGTATAGTATTGTTGCAGCAATTTCACATGAGTTTGAGTTTTTTTTATATGATATTGTGTTAAAAATTCTGTATGATGAAGTAAAGGCTCTAGGTTAAGAATTTTCAAAATGTTTGGATTCAAACTAGTTTTTCTAAATTCAATATAAGTCAATCTAAAATTGACTAAATCAATTTTAGATTACCTAAAAATAATTCTAGCAATATAAGAAAGTACAAAAAGTGGAAAGAATTTAATGTTTAAGATTTGTCTAGGTGTTTTTATTTTTTTTTTCTTCCATTTTTGAACAAGAATGTATGAATGTTTTAAATGAAAATAAACATAATTTATAGTGATGATTATATTTTTTGATATGGAAGTTATATCTCTAAAAAATATTTGATAATGAAAGAAATGCACCCGAAATAATATAGTGCCCACCGATTTTTAGCCGTATAATATTGTTGTAGTAATTTCACATAAGTTTGAATTCCTTTATTTCTATACGATATTGTGGTACCCAACTTTATACTTATTTCATTTTGGATACTAAAGTTTAATCTGTTTCTTTTCAGGTACCAAACTTTGATTTAAGTACCATCCGCCAGTGACCTGGTGGCCGACAATTAAATATTCTAAGAATATTTGCCACGTCACCAAAGCACAGTAAGGTGATTTTGTACATGTGGATTCCACATCATCATGGTAGGACCCGACTCCAATTCAAATGTAAAAATCATATTTTATCATTTATCTTTTAACCCTAAAAACTAGTTAACCTCAATTCACCCCTCTTTCACCCAAAATCCCTAATTCACGAAATTGAACCTCCCAAATTGAAGAACGTTGCTTTCAAAATCCATTAAATATCAACGTTTTTTGCATCGATGTCATCTCTATATGATTTGTCGCCATCATTTGAAGTGTGAAGTTTAAACTCAGGCACTTATCATCCACACATTGAAGAATGACGGTCAATTGGAGACGGAGATTACCTGGGGAAAAAGCACCCACATATGGTAAGTTATATGTGTTGTTGAAAATATAAAGTAAAGTTAGTATGATTTAAAAATTTTAGTTTTTTACATGTAATGATTTATTTATTTAACTTCATTTTTAGATTGCCCAAAAATGATTTCAACAATACAAAAAGGGAAAACTAAAATAAAATACCCTGTGGTTAGGCGCTTTTTCACTTAAAGGGCTGTGGTATTTTTTGCAACATTTAAGGATCTGTGATTTTATTCTACTTGCATTTTGGTACCCTACCTAGTAATAATGTTAAAAATATAAGATATAATGTTAAAATAATATGAATTTTTAATAGTATATTTATTTGCTAAGTAGTATAGCATGCTACTAACTAAAATAAATTCATAATAAATAAAAATAAGATGTATTTTTAATTTTATTATGAATAAAAAGAAATAATTTTTAAAATAAAATTGTAATATTTTTAAAAGTATCTAATTAGTTATCTTGATGGTAAATCACATGTAAAACATTTGTATTATTAAGAGGGAGTGTTCTATTAAAGTTTCATTATAAAATAATGACGATATTTGTTAATAGGGTATTAAATTGTTAAAAAATGAAACCACATACCTCTAAATGTTATGAAAAAACCACAAGCCTTTAAGTGAAAATACGTCTAACCACAAGGTACTTTTTTGTACTTGTCCCATATAAGAAATTACAATGCAATTGCAATTGCAATTGTGATAAAATTACAAATAATTTATCAAATTGGGTTAGATTTATCAAGTTTTGAAATTTGGTATATTTTTGCAAAAGGTTGAAAAGGTTGTGATTTTTGCACCAATATGCCTATAATTTATATCTCTTTAAAAATATTACATAATGTTATATGTGAATATATATATATATATATATATATATATATATATATATTCTTTTTAAGATAATTTATATGTTTTATGATAATGTAATATAAATCTATTAAAAAATTAGATTCTATTTAATATAATTTTTTATATTTTCTTTACCTATTATTATGATATTTTTTTATTTTTTATAATAGTTACTTTGGTTAAAAAAAATCTGTATATTTGTATTTGTTTACTAAAAAAAAATCAAATATCTTCTATTATACATGTTTAAGTCATCCAAAAGTATGTATTGTCAGCTATCTCATGCATAAGTAAAGTTGACTAATTGATATATATTTTATTCTTTATGTTTTTTTTTTCACATTTGTAAATTTCATATCATATTGGGGTTTTATAAAAAAATTAAAAAATTATAGTTGGAAATGGATGAATTGTACTATGTTTTTAACATTAAAATGCAGATAGGATACTCATAACATATTTGACCTAAGAAACTAATAATATATAAAAATAATAAAGTTGATCATGATATATCAAAGAAGAATAATTCATGTTTGATGACTTAATCTTGTTTCCTCCAATTAACACCAAATGAAATTACGTTACAAAATATTTATAATAACTAGCATGTTGCCCACGCAATGCGCGGACGATAAATTTTTGTAAATATTTTTTCGGTATATGAAATAATGGTATATATTATAATATGTATGATTTTTTTAATTTTTGTTAAATGTTTTGAAACTATTGAATGATGGTCATTAGCATGAATATAATATGATAAAGAGATAATTTAGATAGTGTATTAAATATAAATGTTCATAGTGAGAAAATGAATTATGATTATTTAATAGTAAATACTTTATTAATTAAATAATGACTTTAGATTTGAAATTAGAAATTGAATTTTTCGTAAAATGAGTTTGTTTGAGAAATGTTATGTATGGTGGCATAAATTGGTGAGAGGTGGCAATAAAGAAGAGTGTAATTTGGAAATGGTGTTTATTAGAATGAAGAGCATGTAATCTTCATTGACTTTATTTTTTAAAAAGTTTATTAAAACAGTGATGAGGTCATGGAATTCCTATGCAAATTTTCATAACCTCTAAGTCAACTTTACAGTAGATGCATGTAATTGAATTATTTTCTTGGTTGTGAACTGTCATCCAATCTTTATCCCAGTGTCCTTCTGTGATGCTCCAACATTTGTTGTAGAATGGATGTCTTCGAGTTGTTTGTTTTTCCAAAAGGATAGTCAACGAATCTCTGTAAATTGGTATTGAAGTTGCACTTTTTGTAAGAATGAGTTGATTGAATATATCTATTGCTTTGTGTGAGTTTGAGATGGACAAATCAATTGCGTAGTTGTATAATGCTTGTGGTGTTGCAGATTTTGCTGCCATTTTGAGTAGATGCAAACCCATTTTCATGTCATTGTAGCAGAAAAATAAATGGGAACCTAAGTAATACATTGTTGATTGGTTTCTTGCCTCAACCAAAGTGTTGAGGAATCTTTTAGTGCTTTCATTGAAAGTTTGGAAGTTTGTAAGCAATGGCCAAAGGTTGACATATTTCAGCACATGCTATTGATTTGCAAGATTGTAGTAGAGCGTTGAGCTGTTAAATGTAGGAAAGAATATTAGTGCATGAATTGTGGAATGTTGTAAGTATTGTGATAAGTAAGTTAGGAAGTAAATGACATATGCAGTAATGTAGTTAGAGGTATTGCGAAATATATACCTCATTGACATTGATAGAAATGCTTTGAAATCCTTTTGCACAAGAGTGAGTAATATAGTAACTATAATTTCACATGGCAGTGTTGTTAATATTCTTTTAGTATTGGGAAACATGTTTGTTTGTGCTTATGTTTGAGTGTTTTGTGTGTAGTGGATACGAAAGGTAATCTTTGGAAAGGCAGCTGGTTCCATATTTATATAGTGGTTGTAGGTTGTAGTTTTTCATTGATTAGGACATAATGTGATACGATATAGGAATTTGAGTTGAAGGGGCACTTGAATGAATCTTAAATTTGTCCTTTATGGCTGCAGTTTTTTGTACTTATTTGATGTCTTAATATGATTGTCGATTTACCTGTCTCATTTTCAGTTTTTGCAGAACACTTCATTTTCTTTTACTTTGTTTTGTTTTCTTATTTGACGTTGAGTTTGGAAGGTGACTACGTGTTTTCTATTTGTTGTATTTTGTTTTTACTGTGGACAACCAAAGAAATATAAGTAGTCCTGAAATTTAATTAGAGAATTGAAATGGACATAAACGGCATTGTGTGTGGGTTATCAGGAAAATGGGTTGAGTTTGGTAAAAATGCAATTTAGGGGGGATATTATTGAGACGTAAGGCTGTAAACAATTTATTAGCTATTATTGAATTTTGTACAAAGGCTTTCTGTTTACATGAGAGTTTTTATTTCAAGAATGAAGTTGGAACAAATGTATATTTAAGTAAACGTTATTGATATACGTTGCTTGAACTTCCATAAGGCAATAAGAAAACCAAGAGAGAGAGAGGGATAGACACAGAGAGAGAGAGTAGAATAGAGAGTATTTTTTTAAACGTTGTAATACTCTTGGTGTTTGTCAGTGAATAGTTTTATTGTAGAGAGTTAGTAAAGGTTTTGAACATATAATCTGTGGTATTTATTTGTTGAAAATGAATGTACATGGAAAAGATAATGAATGCGACATCGAATGCTTGAAGGAAGGTCTGAAATTTTGGTTCACATAGAATGCGACATACAATGCGTGAGGGATGTGCGGAAGAGTGATTTTTGTAAATAAAATTTTATTTTAATATATTAAATAAAGTTATATATAATAATATGTTAGAAATATTATTTTTTTTTTAAAAAAATCTATAAAATAAAATGTTATGATAAAATTAGATTGTATGATTTAGATGAAATTGCTTATATATTTGTAACTTGTGAAATATTAAAAGAAATGTAACCTGTAAAGAGCTGTGTACTTTTTTTTAAAAAAAATTGTTTAGTAAACTTAAAATTAAAAAAAAATGTTTAATTCCTATTTAGGATAAAAATTTGTATTTAATTTTAAAATAATTATATATAAAAATTAATGTACTTTTAAAATTATAAAAAAAAAACATGTTATTGTACTTTAAAAAATGAGAATCAAACAAATTAAAAATATAACTTAATATAAAATTTACACTCATTAAAAAAAATTGGTAATAAAAAATGACATAAAATAAATAAAAAATAATAAGAGTCTTACCTATGTAATTTTTTGAATTACATAGAAAATAATGCTTATTTCTTTTTACTGCTGTATATTTTTTTCACTGCATAATTTTGTCTTTAGGCAACTGTGCTGTGCGAACCAAACTGTAAGAAAAATTGCATAAAGCAAAAGTTTATGAGCTATACTGTACATTTTTATTTATGTAAAGCATGATTGAAAACCAGGAGAAGTTAATAAAGACAACCATTCAATTTTTATTCCTAAAACAAACTGGAGTGCATGGCGCGAACATAAGATGTTAGTGTGAAAAGCAATTGCCTTGTTTATTGATCTAAATTAAATCTCATTTTGGCTCCTTATTTGAATGATAATCAAAGTTCAACACAGAGGATGGTGGGACAATCGGGGAGCTATCAAATTTCTGCAAGTTATGTGAAGAATTGGAGAATTTATACATTCAGAACTTGATAGCTACGTGAACCTGTGAGGGCAATCTTATGCCCAGAGAAAGTTAGCTAAATATATGCTGTCTTTTAGTCATTGAAGTCATTTGCTACACAGATGTGCATGTCTATTACTACAATACAACAACAGGACATCAGTTTTTGATGTTGCAGCAACAAAATCAGTTCTTTATGAGGTAAAGGAAGCTCAGTATTTGTCAGGGAAGTAGGATAAAAGGAAGGTGGAAAAGGTGTTTGTAAATTTAAAATTTTGAGATTGCCATTTGATTTTGAAATGATAAGGCATTGTTTTGTGGATTAAAATTGTAATCATTTGAAATTACTTATTTGTCATTTGTTGTGTATTTATAGAGAATTTGAAGTTGATTTAATATTTTGTGCATAGTTTTTATGTATGAACTTTTAGTGAGCAGTATTTATGTTTTTTTATTTATTTATTTATAGCTTGCAATGGTCTTTGAACAAATAGATAAGGGTAAACATAAATGTACAAAAAGACGGTATTTAGAAAATGTGTGTTTTTTTTTTTTTTTTGTGAAGGGAAGAATATAAAGGTAAATTAAATTTATATTAATAAGCAAAATTTAAAATGCAAACATCATTTGATAAAGGCAGCTGGACATATTGATTTGTTGGTGTTGGCCTTCAAATAGTTCGCTTCACTTTGTGAAAATGATATATATTTCGATATATGGATTTTGTTAAGCTTCAGATTCTTCGTTGGAAATGTATTTTGTTTTCTTGGTTGTGAGAGATGTTAAGATATTGGCATATTCAAAATCAGCTTCTGTATCATCCTCTTATTTCCTTGAAACGTCTGAAAGCTTGTGGAGTGAAGGATCTGTAATGGCTATTTTCCCAGCCTGGTAAAGTAGTAGGCATTTAATATTGTAATTATTAGATGTCAAATGTTAAGTGTATTTAAGATAGTATGTTTGTTAGAGCACCTTTTTCACCATTGCTGGTGATGAAGTATATTTGAGATTCATTTCACCATTGTCTGTCTCATTCTTCATGTTTGTATTCTGTGAATCTTCATATGTTTTTTTTTCTTTTTCCTGCAATATTTTCATAAAATTGGTAATGCAATTAAATAAATTGAGTGTCAATGGTATAAATTAAATATAAATTTCTCATCTTTTGATTTTGAATTGGAGATTGAAGTTCAGTTAACTCATTAAGTTTGAATGTCTTCATAATAGAATAGTTTTAATAACCTTCTATTAGATTGAAATTTGTGAGCTTGATAATGAATAAGAGCTTTTTGTTGATAAGCTTTTGAAAAATTGTTAGAATTTGTTGGTGATCTTCCTTTTGGAGTGTGAGCACATCTTCTGCAGATACTCTGAATAACCTCTTCATTTCTTTGTCAAATAGAACAAAAGTAGCTTTTCCTATGTGATCGGATACTTTGAGCTCCACCTTAAATATGTAATTATGATATTGCGAGTAAGACATTAATGTGTATAAATTTTTTTTGTTTTAATAAAGTAGTGTAGACTATGTTTACATTTTACCTTGTAGTTGGGAACATTGTTTTTTTAGTGCATTCATCACACCAAAAATTGTCATCTTTACGTGTGATTTTTTTTTTTGCAAGTATCACATTCAATATAGCACCAACCAAATGTGTTTTCTATATCTTCAATTTCAACAACAACACTGAAGCTTTTCTCCTACATAAAGTGGAATACAATGTTGAATATGTTCTTTTAATTGGGAGAAGAAGACATTGTTGAGTTTTGATTATAACCTGATCTTCACTTTCAAATTACATCTCCTAAATGTCATTGATTGTTCTTCTGTTATTAAAAATGATATGTTCTTAACTCAACTGTTCACTTTTCTGGGGTTATAGAAATTTGACTTCCTTATCTTCATCCATGAATCTGTAATGGTTGGCAAAAAAATTGTTAGTTTTTTTTTGTTTGAATTTTTATTAATAATGAAATGGCTCACCTATGAAGGAAAGAATCAGTTTTAGAAATTTGGAGGTTGATATATACTTTGGTCCTATTAGTTGAAGAGAGAAAAAGTTCTGTTGTTAAGTTAGAGGAATTATTAGATAGAGACATTTTAAAGTTGTAGTAACTTTGTAAAATGTATACATACCATCAAATGTTTTCACCATCATTTATGTGGTGATGATAATCATTAGTCCATTATCTCTGTTTAAAATATCATGAGGAATTTGAACTGCAATGTTCCTCCACAAAACAACTCTAATTTCTTCTCCATTAAAATCATTATTTGTCCAATTGTTAATTACGAAAGAATGGTAATGTATGAGTGATTTTAGCGGTTGAAAAATTAAGAATTTGAAGGGTTTGCTATTACTTACCTTGAAATTTTGATTTGAAGATCTCTTTTTGTGACTTTAATTCCATTTGCAATAATAGTCTGTACAAGTCCTATACCATGTAGTTTTTCAATGGTATCTATGGAAGGGAGCAATGTTCATAGAATTATATTGAATAATGATTTCAGTATTGGTTGTGAAGTGATGTTGGAATTTTTAACAACCTGTTAAAACTGCATGATGATCGATTCTTCTTTTAATCTGCCCAAAGCATGCAAAATCAAACACATGGGATGGTATTTTTGGAGGACTGTCTTTCATATGTGTTATCCTTATTATGAAAAGGAACATGATCTTGTTGTTATTATCAACAAGTTTGTAAAAGATAGCAGCTGGTATCACTCTATAATTGGTAATCATGTGAATTTGCCCTTCCTTCAATAGAGGCCTGAACTTATTTTGCAGTCTCTTTGTAACATAACCGTGCATCATAGTTTCCTGTTTTAGATTACAAAAATTTGTATTAAACTATAGAAGCAGTACAATATAATTTTTATAAAGAGTTAACTTGTTGTTCGTTCCTCTTCATCGACTAAAATCATGTCGATACTCAGCAGCTCATTGTTGGCTTTTGGATTTGTTGAGTCCCATAGTCTTGTAATTCGTACACGAATTGGTTTAGTGTTTTCTTTTGAAGCCAATTGGCGCAATAGGATTTAGTCTATAGTAGAATAAAACGAGGTCAAATGAATTGCGATGATTGAAAGTGGGAATGGTAATAGATATTAGTGCTTGTAAATGGAAAGTTGTGATGGAGTATTTCCTTTGTTTTATATAAATTTTTTAGTATTGGAAGTGACCTCAATGATTGGTTGAAGAGTGGCTAAGTGAAAATTGAAGATTGGAGACTATACATATTTTTAGTGCGTTAATAATAATTAAAGAATTTTGTCTGTAGATATGGTTTTAAAATGTTTAATATATAATTTAATAATGGCAACTATTGAGACATATGTTGTATTAATAGCATTAATGTCATAAATTTTGCAGGGGTTACGACTAGTCTATATAGTTGTCTGTACAGGTTCTTTTTTCTATATTCTATAACGTGGAACTGAATTCCAATATAAGTTGTTCTGTTTATATCAATATTTTAGACCAAAAAGTTGGCTTATATTTTATTCTGTTTCAGTTATGTTTGCATTTCATGTTGCTCTGTAATATGTTAAGAAACCTGAATAGGTGATTGAAAGAAATTTATGAAACAACTGTGATTGAGGGGAAGTGATTTTGTTTAATTTTTTTAAAATGGATTGAATTGCATGAAGTTAGAATGGTGTGATGAGATTGTTGTAAAAAAAATTAATGAATTATGTTTTGGGTGATAGCTTTGTATCGTGTTGGTTTATGAATTTAATTTTTGAAGTGTTTTAGTGGACAAAATAATTGGGTATTGGGCTGATGTGAAAGCGATTTTTGTTTCCTTATCTTAAAAATTCATACATTCAGCAATTGTTGTCGTAGGAGGTTTAGGAAAAATAAGCAATATTACATGAAACCATTTTTATGTATAAGTTAAAAGGATGAGAGTAGTTTTTTTAAAAAAAAAGAATGAGGGTAGCAAAGTTGTATAGGCGGGCATTTAATAATTAGTTTGATTTTAAATTTTAATGTTTTGGTTTATTCTGCCTTTGATTAACAGTTGTGCCATTTGTTGTTTTTCTTTACTATAATTTTTTTAATATAGCTCTACCAGTTATGGTTACCTATGTGTTTAATTGTTTGGTTGGTTTTGAAGCTGTATTGGTTTTGAAATTTCTGATATGAAATCTGACTATAACTTTATAATCTACTTATGTGGACGTAACGAACTGTTAATGGAGGCATGAAGAATAAATTAGTGTAGAAAAAAAAATATTGTCATAGCAGGTGAAGGAAAAATAAGGACAACATGAAACCATCCATAGCTATTGCGGTATATTATTGAGTAAGTGCATATGTTCGAATTTATATTACTTCGACACTATAATCTAAAAGGTAAGGCTTGTCGATGTAGAGCAGTCAATTTCTGCACTGACATGATAATCATCTTTATTGCTCTTGTGTTTGTTGTCAACAAATGTAGTGTTATGGAGCACTTCATCGAGGCTGGAAAAACATATAAAATGCAATTGTAAAACCAAAATTAAATTTTAATGGAAAACTCAAATTAAGTCAAGTGTCATACCTTTTTTTTATATTAAAACTTGTAGATGGTCTGCTAAGTGGTTGAGAATATGGTTGTAGACTCATATCACTTAAGTATAACAATATATTTGAATAAGGAAGTCCTCTTCCATGTTTTGGAATCTGTACATTGTAAAATACTACTGCAGGAAAAAGGAAAAATTTAGTTCAATTATTATTTTCTAATATACTATTTAGTAAACCAATTATATAGATAGGTGTACCGGCGAGTCTTCTTTGGAATTGATTGATAAGGTCATCGACAAAAAGTTCAAGTCTTTGAAAGAATATTTTAAAAACTAAATCTTGTTGATTAATGATTTGTAGAGCATTGGGATCATGTTTATTAGGATGCTTTTCAAGCCATGATTGGTTGGAGGTGAATGTTAATGTCTTTTTGTGGTGTTTGATGAAGGAGAGATTGAAAGTTGAGAACTTGTTGTTGAGTAGGGATGTTGTGGACAAAGTTTGTTTTAACTTTCCATTTTTGGTTTTCTTTGTTTTGGGATAGCATTTGTATAATTTTGTAGGAGGAAATGTTTTTTGGTATTTTTGATATTGGTTGTTATGATGGAGCCATTTATAGTTGGAGAGATAGTAAATTGTGGGTTTGATAATGTAACCAACAATGTATGTTTAATTTTAAAAGGACTTTTACGTACTAACTGAATGTTATAAATCCCTTCCGAAGGCTGTCTATTTACTTTTGTCCCTTTGTGTTCTTTAAAAATAACGAATGAAATGATTAAAAAAAGCTATGTAAGGGTTGTAAGTCCATAAAAGTAAATCGGAACGGTTTAATGGTAACAATTATATGTATTGATGACAATGACATCTTTGTTTATAAAGTGTTCGTTGTAGGATTTTCAATTCCTTAGGAGTTTAGCATGGGTTTGTTAAAAAGCATGTTGTTGTTTATTATAGGTACATTAACTGGAGTGTATATTGCTCAAAACTACCCTGTCGAAAATATAGGAAAATTGTAGATGGTGGTATGGTAATAGCTAAGTAGGTTGAGGAGACATACAAAGAACTGAAAAAACGTGATACAGATGATTGATTTTTTCACTTGTTTGCAACATGAGGAGGGAGGTTCAAAGAAGCTGAGAAGATTGCTTTTTAACTTTTAATCTGTAGAAGGCTGTTCATTTATTTTGATCGACAGTTTGTTGTTTTTTTCTTTCCTCAGATTATGTTGTTGCATTTTGTTATGTGTTTGTAGACACAATATAAATACAAGCGACACTTGATAACAAATTTGATGCATGTTGTTTGTACTTTATTCTGTCTTTGATTGACTATGTTGGTATGCAACATATGCCATTTTATGCTCTTTATAAGTTTGAAATAGTATAATCTCAAAAGTAGGAATCTTTCAATATAGAGCAATATTATTCTTTATTCCCGGTTTGTTGTAATAATTCAAGACGTATTGTTAACCAAACACTTACCTGGTAAAATATATGAATATATAACCAAACACTTGTAGTTTGTATATAATAAATTTATTTTACCATATAACCATATCACTTGTAGTTTGTATATATAATAGAATTTCAATTTTAAAAGGGAAAAGGTGCATTTTTACCCCTAACATTTTGGCCGAAGCTCTTATAAGCACCCTTCATTTTTTTTTGGCTCAAATACATATGGTTTTTATTAAAATGGCCATTTGAAGCCCTCCTCCTAATGTGGGCTCTGTTCAAAACTAAATAGCCGTTACAAAATTGAACAATTGGCGTCCATGCTTTAACTTTAATAGCCACATCAGCTTTAAGAGGGAAGTTTAGTGCCATTGCAAAACTTCTCGCATTAATGGCACCAACTACCTCTGTCTGAGCAATCCAAATCCCCTAAATTCCCCTCTTTCTAACCCTAAGCTCAATCGAAATTACAAACACAACCTGAGAATGAGTAGCGCATATTAAAGGAAATCAAGGGCAATCAAAGTGTGGTAGATAGAAGAACCATTATTGCACCCTTCAGGTACGTGATTGTGTAGTTAATAAGAATCAGGTATTGATTTTTTTATGCTTGAAATAATCTGCATGTGTTACTATCAAATGCAGAAAACGGAATGCCTATGTTAATTGTCAGTGAGTAAAAATGGTTTATTGAAGTACCTGTTACACTGCATGCATATCTGATTATTTTTTTTGTTTTGTTTTTTTTTTATTATTATTATCTTACAGCAATGGACAAACTTGTGAATATAATATTTCATTTTAGTGGTCGTTGGTGTTATGTTGACAGTAAGCTTGTGTATAAGAAAGGTGATATTGATGTGTTTTATGATTTTGATCCTGATTATTTATGTTACCAAGACCTTTTGTTTAGATATAAGAACACTTATGGTTTTAGGAATGTCGACAAAATCTTTGTCCTTCAACCAGGGAAAAAACTGAAGGAAGTTTTATTTTTAATTCATGATGTTACGACTGTGAGAAAGGTGTTAGGATATATTCACAGATATAGTTGGGTGAGGAATATTCATTTCTATGCTGATCATGTTGTTGATAAACCTGAGATTATGTTACCAATTGGTTGGAAAGATTGTAACTTTCTTAGCGTGTTAGAAGATGAGCAAGTAGCAAATGATACAGGGGAGATAGTTAATGAGTGTCAAACTGAACCTGTGACAGCACTTGTGATAGAAAATCAACCTGAAAATGAACCTGAGATAGCAAACTCACCTGAACAAGAGCCTGAAACCCATCCTGAAAGTCACCCTGAACCAGAACATGAACATTCTTCAGAATTTGAACCTCAACCTGAGGCAGCTAATGACCCTGAATTTCATTTTAGCACCCAATGTTCAAATGCCAATGTTGATACTAGTGCAACTACCCCTACAAGTGGGACTGGGGGCTGTCCTACATGCTATCAAAGTGAGGAAGAAGAAGGTGTGGAGGGTAATGATGATGAGGAGGAAGGGGATGACTCATCAGAAGAGGAAAATGATGCATCACCTCCAGATGAAAGGGTCAGATATGAGGGCAGTCAACCACAAGGTTCTTTCACCCTTGGTATGACATTTGCAAATGTGAAAGAGGCTAGAGATGCGCTAGCCTCTTATGTTGTACTCTATGGCTACAAGTTGAAGTTAAATCCCAATGAACCCTTCAGAATTATGGCCAAATGCAAGAATGAACATGGATGTCCCTTTATGATTAGAGTTTTTAAATATGGGAAAAATCATGGTTTAAGTGTGAAGACATTTATAGATGAGCACAAATGTTTTAGGAACTTCACACTTCCAAGTGCCACAGCTAAGTATTTAGCAAGGCATTTTAGGAAAAAAATTTATAACAATCCTGCATTTAAAGTTTAGGATATGCAGTCTGAGGCTGAGGAGATTCTAAAGATAAGTGTGAGTTTTGCCAAATGTAAAAGAGCTAAAAGAATGATAATTCAAGAAATGGATGGAAGCTACAAGGTTCAGTTTCAGCAGCTAGAAGCTTATGCTGCAGTATTAAAAAGAAGCAATCCTGGTTCAAAGGCCGAAATCGAGTTATGTAAGGAATCGTTGAAGCAGGGTAAGAGAGTGTTCAGAAGAATGTTTTTATGCTTTGATGCTTGTAAAAGAGGGTGGATAGTAGGTTGCAGAAGACTAATAGGTCTAAATGGGTCATTTTTGAAAGGTGTTTGTAAGGGACAGCTGTTAAGTGCAATAGGAATAGATGT
>CATIWK010118626.1:0-10109 GCA_949634005.1 Mallotus japonicus
CTTCAAAATCACCTTGTAATAATCAGCTCCACTTGCAAAATTCAGAAACTCTTTCTAACCTCTCTTTCTTTTCTAAGGAAATTGCTTTCTTCTCTCTTTTTCTTAAACATGAATGGCTGAATTCTCAAAGCCACGACCTTAAGGAAAATTCTAGGGAAATTTTAGGATAGATTTAAGTGTAAAATATCCCCTTTAGCCCTTAATGAAATGCTTAAACTACCTATAAACACCAAAGCTTCCAATTGTGCATCTAGGATGACTATTTGTTTCAATCGAGTCCAAATCATCCTAAACCTTTTTAATTATCACTCTTTACTTTATTTTTAATCCTAATCCCTTTTATTCTCATAATTTCACTCATTTTGAGTATCATCAACGTTCAAAAATTCTCGCTCTTTAATCGAGTACAAATCATAGCTTAATTCGATATACTAACCTCATAATATGCACTATCTTAAACTTAAATTCTATCAACATATATGTAAATGCAATGCAATGCAATATGAATGCACATGTACCTATAATTAGAGTACGAATGTGACAGTTCGGGCCAGGAAAACCTGAGAAGAATGGATCATTGAGTGGAGTGTCGGGACAGGAAAATCCAAAGATGACAGCGAGTTCCCATATCAATTAAAAGTTTCCCGTAAAGTGACGAAGTCGGGCTTGATAGAGCTCCCAAAGATCACAGTTAGCAAGAGGACTGTTCGGGTTTGAATCCCCGAAGTCTACAAGTGTTAGGTAACTGTACGGGCCAGTAAAACCCTAAGATCATGGTTGCATTTTGAGTCGAAGGACTTATCTCTCGGGTGACGCTCGAGAGCGAGGTATGTCGTTGTTATTCTTTCTTTTTGTTGTGCGTATTACTTTTTCAAAAATTGATTTCATAAATCCATTTTTGAAAAACCAAGGGGGCAAACTGTTGACACCCAGTTCGGTCGGCCCGCGATAGGGGACGGATTGCGGATGTTCAGTTTAGCTGGCCCGCAACAAAACCTAATGATGAGAATGAGAATTGAATGCAAGAAAGAAGCCTGAAACTCTTTAAAAGTGAACTTAGAAAGCCAAGCCCATCCAGAACCAAACCAAGCGCTCTGGCCCAATAGGCCCATTGCGGGCCCAAGCCAAGGAGGCGATGCCTCTTGGCAAAGAGGCGATCGCCTCCTTGCCAAGTGACGATCGCCTCCTCGAGGAGGTGATAGCCACTTCGGCAGCCACTTGCATGCTGCATTAAATGCAGCATGTAAATGGCAGAAATGGTGGGCCCATGCCTCACCCTCTGCTTCAGCATGTAAAATTTCAGTTTTTGAGAGAAAAAGGAGTGGATTAGAGGGGACTTGGGGAAAAGAAAAGGCTAGGGTGATGGGAGAGGTTAGGTGGGTCTTGGGGGGATTAAAAGGAGGGAGAGGAGAGAGGAAAGGTAAGCAACCATTAGCAACTAAGAGGAAAGATTTAGAGAAGCAAGAACAGAGGAGAGCTCTGGAAAGAAAAAGGGAAAACATTTTTTAGAAGAAGAAGGAGAAAATAAGCTTAGAGAGTTCATTTCTTAAGGAGGAAGAAGGCTCTTTCTTGCATGTGAGTAGAGATCAAGCTCACCATTCAATCTCTGAGGGCAAACTACTTTGGAAAAGCTTCTATTTCAGTAACTACTCTTACTTGCTCTTCACATGTTAAAGTTTTAAGTTTGTTTACTAGTTTCCTTAGTTTTTTTGTTGATTTATGCTTTGAATGTAAATCCCATGTGAAATACCATGTTTTTTATGTGATTTATTGAAGTTCTAGGGTAGTTTCAGAGTTCTGAATGTATGAATAAATAGCTTGCTTAGAGTAGAAGTAAGACATATGGGTTTGATAATCTAGTCTGCTTGTTGAGGAGGCGACCGCCTCCTTATATAGGCAGTCGCCTCTTGGTTAGCAGGTGATCGCCACTTCAATAGGGCGAACAATGCCCTGTTTCCCCTTCTGTACAGCTTTTGTATGCTTTTCATTTATAATTCATGTTGTTATGTTGCTATCCTATGCATAGTTACACCATTTTTGCATTATATTAATGAGGGTACCATGTTTGCTTGTATATTCGTCCATTTTTGAACTATGATTAGTGTTTTATTGGATTTGAGATAATTAACCAAATTTCCGACTTGTGGGAAAGGGTGACCATTTGTTCTGCAGGAATTCTTAACAGTGGTTTCAAACCACTAGATGTATATTTGTATTAAGTAGTTCTTGAGAGGTTTTGCAGCGGTTTACTTTCTGTATATTTCTGGTTTATTTTCTATATATTATCTGTATATTATTGTTTATCTTTAGTGTATTTTCAGTATATTCTCCTTGTATTTGAAGCAAAACGTTGTAATCCCTAATCCTCCTAGCCGTGTATTCGGAATGTATGGTTGTAAACCATGATTTTGTTAATTGTCGGGTCTTGAATGTATGAAATAAGGATTAATGTGTAAACTTGACCCATTGTTTGAAGGCAACCAATATTTGCATGTTAATAAAGAAATCATCGAATAATTAAGGATAATAAATCACGAACATAAACGGAGGCCGATTGCAAGGTCGAGTGGACATTTAAATGTCTATACCCAGTTTCCGAACTCGTTCTCTGATGACGGCTTCTAGGAACCTCCGCGGAATCCAGTTGCTGTACAAGTGTATCCCGACTTTTATCCGGGTGGCGACTCCATCTCCGATTAGGCTTAGACCTAACTCGTATTTTCTAGTGGGCTTTGAGCCCGCACAGTGCTGTGGTCGCCAACACTTGGACGCGTGCTAAACCCCGCCGCCTACAGATATTATATTTTCTTTGTTGCCAATTAAATCTAGCAATGAGAAATTGGAGTGGCAAAAGATGAAATTAACTAATTTGTATTTAGGTAAAGAAGGGATAAATTACATCCACCGTTGCTCGCTTTTTTGTTTATTTATTTAATTTTTTGACATTTTTTTATTATTTTAATGTTCAACCTATTATTTAAAATATCTTTACTTTCAATTGGCTTTCCTTTTGTATATATATCATATAAAGTAATTTATATCATACATAATTTAATATATGTTTTGTATATTACTCTAATTTATATTGACTAATTATATAAGTTATTAATATATTAGATTAGTGGTTAATATATGGCACCAATACAATAAATAGATTATCTGACAAAAAAAAAAAAAACCCAACGATAAATAGATTACTTGTCATTTCGGGTTCATGGGTTAACCCGTAAAGTATGATACAAAATAAATTAATTGTACCATTATCATATCTATCCGATAGTGATCCATACATAATAACATTAATGCAATTTTTTTTTCTTCATTTTTTCAGACCAAATGTGCAAATTGGATCCTTACGTTTTGCTGTAATTTTATATTGGATTCTTTCATTTTATTTAGCTAAATTGGAACTTTTATTTTGTAAATTTAGATCATATTGAACTTTTGGTGAGTATAAACAAGTCCTATAACTTTTTTTTAGTACAATTAAATTCTATAGATTAATAAAAATTAATTTTGACGGTTACTAACAAATAAAATTGATAATTTTTTTTAAAAATACATACGCAACCTAATTATAAAGTTTTAAAAGTTTTTAAACCTATAAAATAAATTTTAAAATTTTTATAATCAAGTGATATAAATTTTAAAAAAAATGACCAAATTTATTCGTTAATATAAAAAAAGTGATAATTGATCTAAAATTTAATTTTAATAGTTGAATAAAAAAAATTTTATTCATCAATCATTGTGTAGATTTAAAAATTATTGTGTAGGTTTAAAAATTTAAACTGATGAATGAAATTTAAAATTTTTTTATTCAATTGTTAAAATCAAATTTTTTGGTCAATTATCAATTTTCTATTTATATTAACGTATAAAATTAGTCATTTTTTGAAATATATATCGCTTAATTGTAAAGTTTTTAAAATTTAAGAAAAATTAAAAAAATTATTATAGGTTTAAAAACTTTTAATACTTTATATATATATAATGTTATTTATTAGTTAACCATTAAAATTAATTTTTTTATTAATTTATAAGACTTAATTATACTCAAAAAATTTATACAACTTGATTGTACTCACAAAAGGTTCAATATGGTGTATTTTTACAAAGAGAAAGTTTAATTTAGCTTAAAAAACGATAAGATCCAATGTAAAATTAGAACAAAATGTGAGGGTCCAATTTGCATATTTGGCATTTTTTTTAATGTTAGATTCGTATCTTATTATTATGGGAATAACCCCTATTTTACCTTACACTTTTATTTGCATGGATTGAGTCTCTGCACTTTTATTTCTGGATACATTAAGTCCTTATTTTGACAGAGTGTGAAAAATTTTGAAATTGAAGTTAACAGTTGACACGTCAAATGACATGTAAGAAAATGATTACACCTCTGCTTATACATTGCAAGCCTAAAACCGAAAAATGCCCTATGCCCTCTATATTATAAGTTAGCTAACAGATCGAAGAAGAACAACTAATCCCTTCTCACTACGAGCTTCAACCTTCTCACTAATCCCTTTTTGCTTCGTTTCTTCCTGCAGTCATTCTTTGATATAAATCACTTATTGCAAACAAACTGAGAAGAAGCACTCCCTGATGGAACATAGGATGGAGCACGAAGAGTAGCCTGTGTGTCTATATGGTAATGTAGCTCGATTGTAGACATCCTACACTAAGAGAAATCATGGACAACATTTTTATGCTTGTGTTCGCATTAATGTAAGTATATAAATTGTAATTTAAAAAGTGTAATGTTATTTTTAGTTGATTAAAGAAGTGTTATTCAATTAGGGTTACTGTTTTTGATTTTAGGGTTTTTTTATTAAAGAAAAATTAATGTTGTTGATCTCAGGTTGACTAATAAATTAGTGTTTTTGAATTACCATGACTAACTTATATTAATGAAAATAGCTTAAAATGGGTAATGAAATTATGTTTAATGAAAATAGATTAATTTTGGGGTTTTGAATTAAGGTATATTGATATTGAATTATGGATTAATAGCTTAGTAATTGAGTAGACATGTTGAAGGTGGAATTTGAAGTTCGTTTGTGGAATTACATAACGTTCATATGGTGCAGTTTCAACAATGTGACTACTTCAAATGGTATGATTACGAGTTTAGTGATTATCAGCTGATGTATGTTAATATTCTTAGAAGAGAAAAGGAAGATTTGAAGGATGAAAGAAATGTTGCTTTGGTCTAAGCCGGGGGGGGGGGGGGGGGGTGCAAATGCAATAAGTGAACTTAGACATGATGAGTATGAGGCAATGAAGAAAGAAATGATGTAGAATAGGTCATAGATGGAATCAATGAGGGTTGAAGGCAATTTTTTAAAGGATCAAACCGACAGGCTATTGGCTGACAATGCAAAGTTAAAGGAGTAGAATGAAGAGCTCATGTAAATCTGCTTATAAGACTGCAACAAATTTAAGGAATTGAATGAAAAGATCGAAGGGCTTCACACCACAATTGACAACTTTAAAAAGGCACAAAATATGTACTTAATAGGAGTTGGGGTTGGAGTTGCAGCATGGCTTGCTTATTATGCAATTCGCAACTGATTGTTATTTAGGAAATTGTACCTGACATGTATTTTGTATAGCAACAAATATGCCTCTAGTATTTGACATTAGATGTTTTTATGTAGTATTTGACATTGTGTGGTAATGTAGGTTATGGCAAACAGTTGTTACTCACAACTTTGCCAATGGCCTATAGTATTTCCATTTGTTGTGTTTTTCAGATGGCCTTTATATATATATATATGTAACTGATTTGCAAGTGATGGCTTGTGTATATACATGCTTGTGAGTATATACATGGTTGTGATATGCCATCAACTTTAGATTCATATCAAACAGTGTATGGAAAAATACATAAACGTGTACATGAATCAAACATATACTCTTGCCCTTGGCATACACATATACACTGCTTTTGAAAGCCCTAAAATATTTAAATGATACACATGAACTAATGCTATGTTGGATGCAAGGGATTTGAGTATGGATTTGGATTTCAATGAAATCTCTTGTTTGTAAACTACATGGATTTGTTTGATGGATTTGTATTATAAGGATTTCAAACAAATCCACAATGAATTTAACAACTCATTTAATGAGGATTTGAAATAACATGCAACTATATGTTATTTGAAATTTCAATATTTGAAATCTAAGATTTCAAATCAAATGCTTGCATCCAAACACACTCTAGGGGAATTTAAAATTAACGCTACTCCCTCTATTCCTTTTTAATTGTCTTTTAAGGGTTATGCACATGGATTAAGAAATATAATCAATATATGTGTAAAATACTATACTATACCCTTATAATAATTCCCTCAACCAATTATTAGTTTTGTATATTCCCAAAAGTAGTGTATGTATAAATAAGGGTATAATAGGAAAAAAAAGTAGTTAAAATGCATTGGTAATTGAAAACGTCAAATAAATTAGAACAAAAAACCAAACCTAAAAGGAACGGAGATAGTATTAATTTAACAATTGTATTTTAAGGTCAACAACTTTAACAGCATCAAATTTGCATGCTTTCAATGCAAATAGTAAACAAGAGAAAAGTATGCAACTCTCCAAAATATCACCCTTATGGTTCTGTCTGGATCAAAGTGGATTAATCAAAAAGCACTGAAATATAAATATTAGTGATTTATAAAAAAAAAAATGCAAGAACATTTCTAATCCTTCGTTCATAGCTTTCAAAGCACATACATAACAGATTTAAAACAAAATTAGACAGCAAGACTCTTCTGAATTCTATGTAAGAAAAAACATATCCTATTAAATTCATTTTTTAATCTAATATTCTATTAAATTCTTAAATACTAGAATAAACTTGAAATGAATCAAGAAACAAAATGAACTTGCAGAATACTTTTATTCACATCAAGTTGGTTATTTAATTGAATAAAAAGGTAAATAATTTTTAAAATTCAACAATTTGATCTTTTAAGATAAATTTTAAAACAAATCTCTAACGTGTGAAAAATATAAAATATAAGAATTTAATGTAGCACATTTGAAATATATTTTCTCGGGTAAATTATATTAATGGTCACTAAATTTTGTACTTAATTATAATTTGTATCTTTTTAATTAACAAAGTTCTATTTAGATTTCATGTATAGTCTTAAATAAAATTTTTTGATACACAAACAATCCAGTATTACCATTTTAGTGCAAAATATACAAATAAATCCATATATCAGTCTTAAATTGTATTAATAAATTATTTAAATATATTAATATCATACAATATTTTATTATTAGCGTATAGTTTATTATATATAAAAAATTTAAATATTATATGTAAAAAAGTAAAATAATAATTAAATATTTAAATATAGTAATATTTTACAAATATTTTTATTAATTGATAATTTATTATAAAATTAAAAATAAAAATAAATATTAAAATTTGTTTATTTCTTTAGTCAGATAATATTTTGACATTATTTTAGAAGTATTCATCCTTCAAAATAATTTTAATGTTTCCATTAAATTCTATATAAATATAAAAATATAGATTTATGTCTATACTATCTTCAAATTTTAAACTAATAATGCTAAATTATTTATAGAGAAAAAAAAATTATAAAGACTACTCAAAAAGTCTAATAAATAAAAATTTAATAACTTAAAAATACAAATTAAAGTTTAACCAAATTATAAGATGAAATTTACCCATATTTTCTCATTTAAAAATGTTCCAAGAAACACATAATATAACAAGTATCCTTTACCCTTGGAGAAATTAGAAGATAATATGATAGGAAACAAGCAAATGAAATTCTTGTTTTGTTTCTCCAAAGAGAAAATTTAACAGACACAAATAAAAACATGGATCAACCAGTGCTTCTCATCTCCTTTTATTACTCTAGTTTTCGGCTCCAGATACAAGTAATACTAATAATGAGGCCTTCTCAACGCCTTCTGCTAGCAGGCTCCTTTTGGGCATTGAAGTAAACAGTAGCAACTGGCAGACCCAAATCCAATTGAGCAGCAAAAAGGCGAGTGTTGAAATTAGCTCGCGACTGTGGCTGCTCCACCACCCCTAGCGGCATTTTCTGCCTGAAGAGCACCAGTATGTAGCGGTGAATTCCTACTGGCGGCCGAGGACCCACATACGCCAAAATCTCTTTCCCTGCAATATTATAACAACTCATCCAACTTAATTAATTACCCAAATTTCAAATATATAAAAATATTTCCATGACACAAATACTTGCATGTTTTCTCAACATACGCACAAAATTTTACGATTAGTTATTCAGTTGTAGTAAATTAATTTTTGATCAATTTTCGATGCTCTTATAATGCTATCCAGATTTTAGTAAATTAATCAAAATCTATTGAATCTAAATAACAATAATTAAAAAAAGTAAAAAAAATCAAGGTTAAATTTCACAAATCTAGGAATTTTTATGTTCGCCATCTTCCTCTAATTTAAATAAATAAATAAAATTTTACTATATTAAATCAGTCTCAAATAGATAAAATTCCATCCTATTATGTTTTAAAAATTAATTTTTGATTAATTTTTTTAAAGTATACCAAACACTCAAAATACTAGATAGATATGCTTTTTCATAAAATCATAAAAATTTTATAAAACGTGCTAGTTTATATAACCAAAATACATATTTCACAACCTGCTAACTTATATAAACTCAAACACACACCACTTCACAATCAATGTAAAATTCCGAACAATCTGTTCTTGTGAATTGATTATTAATAATAAACGTCAAAAAAATTAAATTGTAAAACTCTTACCACATGGAAAAACAAAAATATGCCTCTTGTAAGTTGCCAAAAAAATATATACATAAAAAAAAAATCTAAGCAGCCACCAAAATAAAAGAGCAAAAGGTTGCAAAGTGACAAGTGGCATAAGACGTGTCACTGTCATCACTGAGCTCATACCTGCTATGGTCACATGAAACCACGTGTACTCAAAAAATAGCAGAAACAATTTCATTTTGCCACGTGGCAAGCGCATCATTTTATCCGACGCGTGTTTCGCAGCGAGCAAACGATTATTTGCACCCTTAAGTGTAATATCTTAGGGCTAATAAACACATGTCATCGTTTTATTGGGTATAATTCAATTTTCTATAGAAAATGGGTCAAAAAATTTTATAATGATACTGACTTTTTGATAAATTGACAAACCAAATCAATAATATCAAGTCATTTAAGATTTAATCATATGTTATTAAATTTTATTTTTTTATCATTTTAATTAAATATTTAATTTTTATCGGTTTGACTTTCTAACTCATCAAAAGACAAAATCACTATATAATGACTCCTATTTCACCGAAACATTATAAAATTGTCCTTCTTAGTTTTTGATTAATTGAAAAATCAAATTAATAAAAATTAAGTATTTAATTAAAATAATAAAAATAAAACCCTAATCGTACATGAATAGACTCTAGATGACTTGTTATTATTAGTTTAGTCTTCCCATAATCATTATAAAATTTCTCCCAATTCACTTCACATTTTTCACACGGAAATTTCTTAAACATGCATAATAATTATAATAATAAATTCAAAATAAAATCTGCATGCAAAAAATTATATAGTTATTTCAAAATCAAGAGAAAAATTTTATCCACTGTAATATTGCAATGATATGAATAGAATTATTTTTTTTTTGGCAGTTTACAACTTCTAAGAATTGCATGAATCCCCCCTCCCCCCACCCCTCCCCCCAAAAAAAAAAAGAATTGCATGAATTAATTTAAGGTCTGTAAATTTTCACCTTTAGTAGGATTTGTTCCTCCAGGTATGTCTGCCACTATCCTGAAATAGAAAAATAACAACAAAGATAAAGAATTTTTTTTTTTTTAAGATAAAACAGAATAAATTAAAAACAAATTTAGCTGATTATTTGATCTGAATAAATTCAATTTTTACTAAAAAAAAAAAAAAAGTTACCAGTGAACCCATTCTCGCAAGCTGGGTTCACTTGGACTAGGTGCATCAGGATCTGTCATCACCTGCAGACACCACCATGAACAATATCTTATTAGTCCTATGTATGTAGTAACCACCATGCACAT
>CATIWK010118650.1:0-11218 GCA_949634005.1 Mallotus japonicus
TTAGTATTGGGTAGGAATATGTGGAGAATATTCTTTTGGAGTTGAAAATGAAGTAATGGGTTGGAGTGAAAATACTGTAGCAGATGCATTTTGAAGTAAAATTTGCTGCATTTTGAAGTTTTGGGTTGGAGATGGCCTAATGAAGATTCCCATCATGTTTGACCAAATTTGACTTCAGATCTTGATAAAAAATTTATCTTTTATTTTTGCCAGTTTGTCACAGTCATGATGAATCTATCATGGTCAAGACACTGGTTGCAGACCTAGCAAAGCTAGAAGGTTGACTTTGCATTACTTGACTTGTGTAGTTATGATCATGATGACTTTATCATTGCTTGTGTGTGGACTTGATTTTTGCAAGATTAATCAACCTGAATATAAACACTTAAACACAAGGATTAAATATAATTTTACTTAATTACTTGCGACCATAAAAAATGACTGTTTTACCCTTCAAGGTTCAACATTATCAAAAACAACTAAAAGTAAACTAAAATACTTAAAATAAACAAAAACTACAAAATTTAACAAAAACACTTAAACTTAATAAAGATTAAATAAAAGACTAATAATGCACCTAAAAACGACTCCTAACCTAACACCTTGAGTGCTCAAAATAGTGTATTTTCACACTCATCACTTATTATTAACAAAGTTAAACCTCTATTGAGAAGAGGATCCCATATTTCCATTGCTCTTCAAAAAGAACATATTAGGATCAAATTATGAGTATCAAGTGCAGTTGTTTTAGCATTAAAAACACTTGATTCAGAATTAGTACCAATTGAAACAACACTTCTCAATTGTCTTTCATGCTGTAACACTATTGAAAACACCTTGTTAATACTTGGTAAATGATCAATTAGCATGATTTATGATCTTACTATAGTAAAGTGATAAGTGTTAAAAATACTAGATTTTGAGCACTAATTAGTTGCATTTCGTTATTATAAATGTAGATTTTTATCATTTAATAGCATGTTTTAGGATCATTTGCATTATAGTTAAGTTAGTTAGTTGTTTTTGATATTTTATGCATTTTAAGTTATTTTTTATACTTTTATATTGCTTTTATGTTAATTTTATAGGTTCCATCTATTAGGAGCTTATTTTAGGTGCAAGCAATGGAGATTGAAAGCTAGGAGCTCATCTAGCCAAAGAAAGGGCAAGGAATAAAAGTAAATTGAAGATTGGGAGACATAGCAAGACTGTGTGCATAAGCACACATGGCCTTGCCTGATTTGAAGTTTAATTTCCTACAGAGTTTTAAGGCAGAAATGGTTGTGTCACATAGACACACAGCCGAGCCTGATTGCATGCTGGAGAGTGGACGAGAAGGGCACACGGTTGTGTGCATTTCATGCATAACCATGTGCGATTAAGCTGCTTATTTTGGAAAATTAATTTTTAGGGTTTTATTGGAAGGATATAAAAAGGGGATGTTTTTTTTTTTCAAAAGGAAGAGGAGGCTATTGTTTTTGACAAAATTTTACTTTTATCTTTGCAAGAACTATTTTTCTTTTCAATTTTAATTAGATATTCTAAAACTATATTCAATCAAGTTGTTGGATTGAAGAATAAGGTGTAAGGATCAAAAATACTATTCACCAAGTGGAGGGATTTTTCTTCTATTATTCTTCTAATGTTGATTTCATTTAATCATGAATATGTTTGGATTCTTCATATTTTGTTCTTCTTTGCTAATTTCTATAAGTAACTAAGTAGGTTAGTTAGGGTTTTAATGAACCCGACTCAACATGGATTTAATTAGGTTGAATTCTTCATAAAAGAATATTAGGTTCATGAGAGTTACTGGACTTAATGCTTTTCATTGGCTTTATCACTCTTAGAATTGAACTAGACACTAAGGTTAGATTGAGAGATTGATTCTAGTGGGAAAAGTAATAACAATCTATTAATTCAAATTCATTTAGTCGAGAGACACTTCAATATTAATATTCCTTGGAAGATTACATTAATAAATTAATTATGATATGTTAATCGTGCTACTGAGAGCTAGGGAATTGAATAATTATCATAGTTGATTAATTTTAAATATACTTGAGATAGACATCACAATTCTTAAGATGCTTTGGAAATGAAATAATATTCATAATAAATAAGAAGAAGACATTATCTTTAGATAAATTGAGCTGGGGGAATTAAACACTAACGTCTTCAATTATATAGATTTCGTGACAAAATTTGTATTGTTTTAGATTTAATTTGCTTTGTTTTGCTCATTGAAATTTTCATTAATCTAGACAAGTAAAATATTAAGAGTAGCTCAATAATTAACTCTATCTCCGCGGGAACGATATCTTTTATTACTACTTGTATGATTCCATGCTCTTGCAGATCATAGCAGATCATAAAGTTATCATTCAGCCCATTTAAGAATCTAATAACATAGTCATTAGATTGATAATTCTTTACTCTTTGTAATGCACCACAATTGCTTCTAGGTTCACGACTACAATTAGGTATTGGTCTTAGATTTACGAACTCATCCCACAAAATCTTTAATCGTGTGAAGCAAGCAGTCACATTCAAAGAATTTTGATGAAAATTGTAAATTTTAATCGCAAGTCTGCAATACGAAACGAATCTCCCTATGCAAACCTCTCTTTAAGATCATTCCAAACATCTAACGCATTATCCAACCAAGTTGTGCTCTGTGCAATTGATGGTGTAACAACTTGATTGTATTTTTATATTCCACACAAGTTCACACACATAACATTTCTATACAAGTTGAGTTGGATAACAAGTTGCACTTAGCTGCAGATAGTGTAACTACTTATGGCGGGAAAATAACAACCTGCAACTTGTATATGCTTGGGTGTAAAGAATCACATGTGCGCTTGTCTATTTTAACAATCAACATCAGACTTGATGATGATGATCAAGATGTCTACTTTAGTTCTCTACTCTGCTGCTGTCAAATATGACGTTGTTGGTGACTGTTGCTGCTGCTATATGTTGTATTAGAGACTAAACATTTTATTTTCCCATATATTTTATATTTTTAAGAAAAAAATTATTACATTTTAGTTTATTGACTTAATTATGAATTAATAAAATTTTTAACTTTCTAAATAATCATACTCTTTATTGATTAAAGTTACAAAGAATAACTAAGTAGTTTTTTAAATAAATAAGTAAAGAGTACTAGTAAAGTTCTTAATTACTTTTTAAGAAAAAAGTTGGAGTCCATAAATCAAATAACGCGCCCAAGAATCTCAACTAGGTTGACACCCTCTTAGCGTTTTACTTCACGCTACTATTGTGCAAAATAAATAATATAAAAATAAATTTCTTAATTACTTAAATTAAGTAATTATAAAAAAATAATTAAGTAAAGTTCTTAATTATAAAAAATAAATAATTAAGTAAAGTTCTTAATTACTTAAATTAATAATTTTTTAGGAAAAAACAAATTTTGTTCTATAAATCCGTTTTAATGTTGTATAAAATTACTGTTAGTCTTTCTTCAAAAAAATTTTCTAGCTTCAATCTTGTATAAATTATAATTCTTATTTTATTTTTAAAATATTACTCAATTATCATAAATATCAAAAGGGAAATTCTATGATTGCTTGATTTTTTAGTTACTTTTTGTTTTACTTTGTCTTTAGCACCATTGGATGAAAGTGTTTTCATCATCCAATGGTGATTATTAACAAAATATATTTTACTTTGTAAAAGACAAAGTAATGATAGAATGCACCATATCAAAATTTCTATTAAGTTAATGAATAAAGATACATCAAAATATGATGATAAATTTAGAATATTAAAAAAAATGTTGAGAGAGGAGTTCTTTTGCTATCCATCAAACAAATATTGTTTTGGGCTAAAAATACATCAAGTCTTACCCTAATGGCCTTCCCCCCTTCCCACTATTAAAAAGGAAAAAAAAAATCTAGCCATTAGGTAAAATATGCATAAGCTATCATCGATCTTATACATGTAATCGGTATGAGATTGATTATCTATACATGAGCTATGGAGATATCGAGAAATGCTAACCGAAAACTGATAGAAGGCATCTTGGACTTCTGCAGCTTTCTTTCTTTTTTTCCTTTTTTGAGCATTTTTGTTGGATGATTAGCGAGCATGTAATTCAGTAATTGTCACCTGATTTATAGAATATGATCCTTCTTCCCCTCCAGGTGAGTTCGTATTGCTTGAAGTTGCTCTGAGAATGAAAGCAGGTTGTCTTGGTAATGGGAATACAGTTTCGCTCTTCAACATCTGAACAACTTCTGACATGGTTGGCCTGTCCTTTGCATTTTTTTGAACACATAACAGTCCAATTTGAATGCATCTCAAGGCTTCGTAAGGATCATAAGACTCCACTAATATTGAATCAACTATCTCCATTGCTTTGCCTTCTCTCCATAATTCCCACACCTGAATATGTTGTAGAATTCATTATCAAGAATCGAGGTAAAAGAAAAAAACAAAACAAGAGACATGGGTATGTGCTACAACTTTATGTAACTCACTTGTTCTATCAAGCTCAGGGAAGGATCTTCTTGGCTTAAAGCATTGTTCTTCTTACCACTTATTATCTCTAGTAATATAACTCCAAAGCTAAACACATCAGATTTTATTGAAAATTTTCCAAAAACTACATATTCCGGTGGCATGTATCCACTGCATAAAAAATACATTTCAAAGATCTATGTCAATTTATTGATGTAGATATACTGGTTTCATTACTAATTCAGCATTATATGCAATAATAGAACACTTACTATGTTCCAACTATTCTAGTTGTTATTTCTTGAATTTGATCATTTTGGAATTCTCTAGCCATGCCAAAGTCTGAAATTTTTGGATTCATCTCAGCATCCAATAGAATATTGTTGCTTTTCAGATCCTTAAAAAATATTTACACTATTAAAATTCAAATTAATTTTTAATTTTGTTTTATTTTTAAAAGAAAATAATTTATTATCACAATTCAACACTAAAAACTAAATTGACTCAATTAATTTTAATTTTTCAATTATAACTAAATAGTCTTTATATGCATAATTAAAGAATTATGAACATAATTTTAAAAAATCTCAAATTTTATTTGTGGTCTGGATAGATTTGACACAACTCGAAAAGTTGAAGATAGAATTGATCATGTGAGATGGCCACGTAATACGCTTTTTGCCATATCAGACACTCTCAAGCCACGTAGGAATGTCACCTCAGCTCTGCCTCATGCCCATTGCCATTTGGATAGAATTGGCACAAATCGAAAAGCTGGAGGGCCAAATTGAAGCAACTTTGAAAGTAGGATTAAATTGAAAATTGGTCCAAAGTTGAGGATAGATTAGATCAATTACCCATAAAAATAAGACAAGTGTCTTATATTGTAAATCCTTGCCACTGGGTGTATATACACCCAGTGTAGTAAGAATCTCTCAAGGATAAAAGGGTCAATTTGCGCTTCAACTTTTCACCTTATCCCTAAATATTAGAACAGACCTTATTTTTTTTTACTGATAAGTAAAAGCTTCTAACAAATTACAATTACTTTCCTAATATTTTTAGTTAACGAACAAGTGAGTGATATTATAAAGTTGTAGCACGTACCCTTGGGCCTTGGCCTTTTTTTCCTCTTTTATCTTGATCAACGAATTCTTTGTTTATGTTAATGCTACAACATACTCAGGTATGGAAATTATGAGTGAAGGCAGAGCAATGGAGAGTGTAGATTCAATATTAGTGGAGTCTTGTGATCGTCATGAAGCCTTGAGATGTGTTAAACAGTTGAAGTATGTGAGTAAGAGTCCCACGTTAGAAAAGAAAAGAGAAGAACGACTTACAATTCAAAACAGGGAGACACTAAAAATGGTCCAAGCCATTTTAGTATAAAGCTCCATCAACAAAAAAGAAGGAAGGCCCAGTTTTAACAAGTTCTCAAATTCATCACTTAACCCATCAAATTCAGCCTGCTCCGAGTTACAATTTCTGAAAATGAGGTCACAATTTTCTGAAATCCTAACTCATTAGTTATCCAACAAGGTTCCCAAATTAATGTCCACTATGTCTTCTAAATGTCCTGATATTCTTTATAATCTCTTTTAGTTTGGTGTAGTTTAGTTTAGTTAAGTACATATTATGACATATTCCAAAGAACTAAAAAAGAAGTGTGGTTCCACATTAATGTCCGCTATGTCTTTTAAATGTCCTGATAGTCTTTATAATCTTTTTTAGTTTGGTGTAGTTTAGTTTAGTTTAGTTAAGTATATATTATGACATATTCCAAAGAACAAGAAAGAAGTGTATTTGGCAATAAAAAGGTAGTCAAATGATAACACTTTTTTAAGTACATCCTGAGAGGTAGTTAAGTGGTAACTCCTTTATGAGTGCATCTTGAGGTGTAAGATTTCGAATCATGTCATAGTCGATTTGAAAGGGAAGGGTTGCCTCTATTGTGCAGTGAATTAATAATTAGGTTATATGACTTTCCTATTAACAAAAAAAAAAAGCGAAAAGTTAGCCCCTATTGTGCAGTCAGTTAATACTTAAGTCATATAATCTCCATATTGATAAAAAAAAAAAAAAGTATATATCATAAATGATGTAAATTTTGCCCATTTAGAAAAATATCTTACTAGTTAATTTATAAATTTAATTTATAGTTGATTTAAAAGGAAAGACTGTACTCTACTATGAAAATTTTAAAAAAAAAAAGCCCTGAACTATTTCCCTGAAATTATGATATGCAAACAAGACCATCACTATCCTGGATTACAGGAGCAATACCTTCCTTGACCAACCATGTCTCCTTAACAACAATAATTTTAGGAGAGCTTCCTGGAACTGACACAAAAAGATCTAGTACTGTTTTCCACCAAACATAAAAAAGAAAAATCTAACAGAGAAACCAAAAGTCGGAATGGTGCGGCGTGAAGAGTTGGAATGGGTCAGAATGCATGACATTTCATTTTTTTATTTTTATTGTTATAATTATATTTTGATTTTTTGGGATATTACATAAAAAAAACCCAACCATTGGGGTACTTTCAAATAAAATTCTATCCAATTTTTTCTTTCAAATATAATCACAACCTTTAAATTTTTATGAAAAAAAACATTTCTTGGATTACTGTACTGATAATGATGCCTTTTTTTGTTGAAATTTCATATATCTAGTATGTTAAGTTGAAATTTCATATACCTAATATGCTGAGTTTTTTGTTGTAATAACTAAGTTGCACTTTTATCGGTCTAAACAGTCTGCTAATCCAAAATGAAACACTCAATTGGAGGGGAGAAAATATCAATTTGGGGGCAAATGCATCGGTTTCATCTCCTGTTACCAGTACAGTAATCCAAGAAGTACTTTTTTCATAAAATTTCAAAGGTTGTGGTTATATTTGAAAAAAAAAAAAATTGGATAGAGTTTTATTTAAAAGTACCCCAAAAGTTGGATTTTTTTATGTAATTTCCCCTTGATTTTTTTCACAATTAAATAAGAATTTATATAACTGTTTATTTCATTTATATAAATAACGTAATTCTTCAATTTAATATAAATTGTAAAAATTTTATGATAATTGAGTAATTTTGTTTAGGAAAAAAAACTGAAGTTGAACAGAAATGCATGAGAGGAGGAACTAAAATATTTTATTATTCTTTATACAAACATTAAAAAAAATAGGATTAGTAATAAATATCTTTTGTTATATAAATTATTTAAATATAATATATAATAATATATTAAAATTATTAACAACAACTATTTAAATATCAGCTTTAAAAAATAAATCTTATTACTACAAATTTTTATTTAAAAAATCATGGATATAAATATTATAACTATTAAATTGCTAATAATAATTTAAAATAAAATAAAGTATGAATTATAATAATTAATTGCATGCATTTAATTTGAAAAAAGTTATTTGATATTAGTTATTTTTCTTAAGTGTAATATAGTCCAAATAAAAAAATAAATTCAAATTAACTATCAAATAATGGCAAAAAATGTTTCAAAATAAAGTTTACATCCGTGGTTTTTTTAAACAAAAACAACTATCAGCTGTTGATTTAAAAATCTCATCAAATAACTAAAAATTAATTGTTCGATGATAAACTTCTATCAACTAACTGAATCAATAAAACTAAACACCCTCTTAGTTCAAGTATTTATAACAATTGATAACTACTAGATGTGGTGCGTCGTTGATAGCTAATAAATGTGAACCATTTGGTAAGATTTTGTTAACTATTGTTGTAAGTATAATATGTCAAATGATTGTTAGTTGTATAATTTATTTTTTAAATATCAATTCTAACATTTTTATAATATTTTTTACTATGTGAATTATTTAAAAACAGTATTTGGTGAAAAATAATAGTTTATTATCTTTTATTTATATAGAAAATATTTAAAAATATAAATTTCTTAGTATAATTTTTAAAAAATTAGAGAGATAAATATTATATTATTTAACCATTAATTATAGTTTAAAAATATTTATTTTATTTTGAATTAAAAATTAATTGCATAGATTTAATTTTAAAGGTTATTTGTTATTAGTTATTTTTAATGAGAGTAATATAATTCAAATAAAAAACAAATTAAAATAAACTATTAGCCATTGGAAAAGAATTTCAAAATAGAGTTGATTTTAGATAAAAACAATTAATATTTTTAAATCTCATAAAACAACTATTATCATTATCAAATACCTAAATCAATTAATCAAAATATTATTTGACTAATATTTATATTTGAAATTAAATATGTTATCAACAACAATTTTTATAGTCCTACCAAATACCTAATACAGGTAAACTATCATATCAGCAGCTATTAGGAAAATATAACCTTAATCATTACTATTATAAAATGATTTTTGTTAAAATCACCATCAACTAATATAAAAGAGCAAAATGACCTTTTTGTCAACTAATATAAAATCATCGTCAACTAATATAAAATTACCAAAATGACCTTTAACGTAAAAGGTAATTGTTGTTTACCCCCTCTATTTGACTATATTATACTATTTGCTTCCTACCATTAAAAGTTATATATTATATTATAAGTCCATTTACAATACAAACATTTGTATCTGTACAAATAAAATTAGAACCGTTAGATTAATAATTATTTAATTATAGCAATTGATACATTTTACAGGTATAATACATAAAGATAATCAATGGTTATAATTAAAAAACATACTCCAACGGTTATAATGTCAAGACCCAAACCCGAGGATCATAACCGGCGCTAGGAAACGGGAATTCACACGAATTCGGAATTCGTAGCAAGCCTGAAACACAACTTCCAAACAAACATAATCATAAAATTAACTCAGAATTTAAAACTTTTCTTATCAAAAGAAAGCTTAAAGGAAATCATCCATAAATATCATAATAAAATATTTAAACATACAACTTAAGTACAGAATGTCTGTTAAAATTTTCCATAATACCCAAAACACAAATACATACAACTACTGCAGCGTCTAAGAAATACAAAGAAAAGTTATATTAAGATTTACATAAGTCAGCCAGGGAAGAAAGGGTCCGGCGAAGAGGACGATTATTAGAGGTCTGTAGAGAGGAATCCTGAAAAATAATTGAGGGGAATCATACCTCACTGAGTGAATAATTATTATATATATGCATGCAACCTAAGGGCACAGACACTCAAGCATCAGTATAATAATATTTGTGTTTTTATATTTATTTAGTTTATACATGCATTAATGCAAATGCTCAAAAACATTTCCATACAAATAGGACATAAGTGGAGGATCAGAGTAGAACACTAAAATTTATCGCAACCTCAAATATTGTACTTCACTGATAATTAAATTTCTTGTGTCCAAATAATATTTTTCTTTCCCAACTGGGTAGTGGACCGGCTCCGACACCCTGAAAGGTCAACCGAGCTACTGCAGCCTCACTACCGGCATGACTGGCCCCGAGACCCTGAAAGGCCAACCGTCACACCCCTCTCTATCCACAAATCTCAATAAACTATTTAACCATATATCCATGCCATATAAGCTCATATCAAATTAAAATTCATATCCTACTCATCTAACGTACTACTGCGCACACAGTTCTAGTGTAGCCCACTAGGTAGCACGTTTTACTGCTATCCTCCAAAATATCATATCAAAAATAAAATAATGAAATCATATTAAAATATGAGCAGCATTCAAATTACACAATTAATATTCGCATTTATATATATATATATATGAAAACATATATATATAATAATAATACGATAATAATAATAATTAAAAGTTAATGCAATATAGCATATTAAATTCATATTTTTATCGAAATATGGATGCCAATAACAATTTGTACATGCAATGCATATATATAATAATAACTCACAGGTAGAATGCGCTCCTCGGTACTGACTCGATTGGCCATGTCCTGAAGGCCCTGTTCTCGATGCGGCTATAGGAAAATAACAATAAAAATAATTAGGATTAAAATCCTAACTTTATACATTCTAGATTTCTAAGGAAAAACTTGATCTAAGACATGACTCTAATAAAACTCAAAACTTAACACAAACAGATGTCACGTTTTACGAGAAATCTACCAAAAATTCGGCAGAATCTCCTCTGTAAAACGAACATCTCTCTACTAAAAGTACAGCCGTTCTTGCACAAAATCACACTTCAAAACTATCCACAACTCAACATCTCGGGTTGGGCCCTCGAACTACACTTTATGCTCAACCGAGAACCAACACAACAACATATAAAACCAATATAATTTTTCTCAAATCACTAATATATATCAAAAATTTAGTTAACTAATACAATTTAATTTATTTATATAATAAAAATATAAAGGCAATTTATTTCCAAATAAATAATAAAATTCTAGTTTATAAATAAAATTTCGTTAATGGGATCAAATTTCCATTTTTACAATTAAATTAGCATTAATTATAAATAACTATTTAAATCACTCAAATATATCATAAAAATAATAAAGGACTCATTTAAGCTTCAAAATAATAAATAAATTTATTATTTGTTTATTTTTCCAAAATTACTATTAATTAACTAAAAATTGGAAATTAATTATAAAAATTATTTTCATACTTTTATTATTTTAAATCAGTCTAAAACAGAATAAATAACAATAAATTTAATTAAAATTAAATAATTACTAATTTCTAATAATTTTCTAAAAATACATTTTTAAACATAATCTT